>QODF01000082.1:741909-823000 GCA_024372805.1 Oostethus manadensis
ATGTTTACATTGTCTGCCCTGTGATTGGCTGGCGACCGGTCCGGGGTGTACCCCGCCCAAAGCCAGCTGGGATAGGCTCCAGCATAGCCGCCACCCTGACGAGGATAAGCGCGTAGAAAATGGATGAATGAATGTTTAGATTGTTGCCCTGAGATTGGCTGGCGACCGGTCCGGGGTGTGCCCCGCCCAAAGCCAGCTGGGATAGGCTCCAGCATACCCAAGACCCTGACGAGGATAAGCGCGTAGAAAACGGATGAATGAATGTTTACATTGTCTGCCCTGTGATTGGCTGGCGACCGGTCCAGGGTGTACCCCGCCCAAAGCCAGCTGGGATAGGCTCCAGCATAGCCGCCACCCTGACGAGGATAAGCGCGTAGAAAACGGATGAATGAATGAATGAATGTTTAGATTGTTGGCACTGAACTGTCCCCATGAATGCTCCCACGTGCTTCAGAAGCTAGCATCGTAGTGACGTCACCGGACGTACACACGCCAGTGTACTGTCTTGGTTTGTGTAAATGCCCTCCTGTCGGGCCTTTCAGTGGCGCGGGCTTGTTTCTTTTTTGTAAAACTGCCACAGAAACGCAAGCCCAGCACCAACGTGAACATCACGCGCAACAAAATGCAAACATGCTACGCGTAGCACAGCAGCTAGCATCTCAGTTAGCACACAACACGACATTTCTTGTATTTCGGATTACTCTCAGGGTCACTTACCCCGCAGACACGCAGGCTCCACGGCGGAAGGGCGCTAGGAAGTATTCCGTAAGCAACGTGTCCGTGTGGAACGGCATTGAGTGTCCGGCGGGGCGTGCAATGACTTGGAGCGTCCAGCAGGTGTCGCCAAACCCCACCGGCCTTGAAACGCCGCCTTTTTTCCTCAAAGGGAAAACCGATACCAACATTTACCGATATCACGTGTGTGTGTCTATATGGGGCCAAAGATATAATCTTTTTTTTTTAAATTAAGTATAACAAAAACCCCATCACAATCCAAAGAGAAAGCAAAAGACACACAGCAGCGTTTCCCCTTACTATGTTTTTATTCGGATTGAATTGTCTAGAAGGATGCTTTTCCTACGAAGGAGCTCTACATACTGTCCTTTAGAAAACTAAGCAACATCTTCACTATGGGCACCAGTGAAGGACTGATTTTGGCCTCTTGATTGCTAAGTCCACACATATGAGCGTTTGTTTCAGTCACGGTATAGGATTTCCCCTGGAAACAGACACGCTTGTAGCTCACGGCGTACATGCTGTCCCCACGCAGGTCCTCTCTCCTCAATCATGACCAACCGATTTGGCTTCCAAATTGTCGTCATGATCGGAGGTGCACTCATTTCTGTGGGCACCATCACGACCAGCTTTACCACCTCAGTCAATCAAATGTATGTCACCTACGGGTTTCTGGCAGGTATGGGGTTACCTCCTATCTCCTAAACAAGTTCACCTAAACGAAGGCTTGAACGCGGATTTGTGATTTGGAAATGTGGGTTATCCTGGTTGCAGGCTTTGGCTACAGCCTGACCTTCCTGCCCGCAGTGACAATCCTGTCACACTATTTTACACGGCGAAGGTCACTGGTCACAGCCATCGCCTCCACCGGAGAGGCTCTGTCCATGTTTGCGCTCGCTCCAGGTAAGTTCTCTTCTAAACACCGGTGGACAGGTAATGTATTACACGTTGACTTGCTCTGATCCTCTCCAGCCTTCTCCTCATTGAAGGACCGTATTGGCTGGCGCCACACCATGGCGCTCATAGGAGCCTTGCAAGGCACCATCATCATTTGTGGGGCTGTGCTGCGGCCAATCATTGTCAAAGCCCAGACGAGCAAAGAAACAGAACCTGACAGATCCTCCCTGAAGAAGGGAGATGCCCAAAGCACACATGGCCATGCTGATGAGGTCCAGTTCGAAAAGGTCAGCAGCAATCCAGAGGACAGGACCTTATTACAGAAGGCAGCGATGTCAGAGTTTCCTCTGGATATGAATGAAGAGGTTGAATCCCGGAACAACAATGTAGAGACACACGTGAATGAAGATGACGGGAAACCTCCTGCAAAGAACGTTACACTTCTGGACTTCTCCATCCTCAAAGAGTGCAGCTTCATCCTCTACTCACTCTTTGGTCTGTTTGCCACTCTCGGCTTCTTCGCCCCTCAACTCTACATCATCGAGCTGAGCGTAAGTCGCGGGGTTGAGCGGGATCGCGCCACCTACATGCTGTCCACCATGGCCGTGGCTGAAATCCTTGGGCGCTTTTTCATCGGATGGGTTCTGACACAAAAGAGAATCCGAGAGAAGAAGCTTCTCGCCCTGCTGGTTTGTGTCATCTCCATGGCGGTGGACCTGGTGGGATTTACTCTGGTCACCGAGTTCTATGGCCTGGCAGCTTGCTGCGCTGTGTACGGGTTCTTCATGGGGACCCTAGCGTGTACGCATATTCCCATGCTGGCAGAAGACGACGTGGTGGGCTTGGAGAGGATGTCCTCTGCTGCTGGAGTTTATGTGTTCATACAAAGCTTTGCTGGACTGGCCGGACCCCCACTTGGAGGTAAATGTCATCTCTTGTACAAGAAATATTTGGACATATTTAGTGCACGACTCCCACGTGCAGTTTTGTGTTCACCACATCAAGTGCAGCTCCTGGGAAATTGGGCCTCCAACCGATGCTTCTGTTTGAGTTGCAATACTTAAAGGTAGTTTATCCGACAGGTCACCTCCTTCACGTGCTCGTCCCACTTCTGACAGAGGCATTCTGTTGGTTTTAACTTCCGTGTTTTCATGAATCGCAAACTGAAAGCCCTCTTGAGTGGCGTGACTCCTCCTCTGACCCACGCCTGGCTCGCTATGTGTATCCATCCATCACTTCATTGGATCTTGCGAGATGGAAACGTGACAAGATTTCTCCTTGAGAAAAAAAAAGCCTGGTGGGCACCCGGCCTGGGACAATAATCCATTCATTCTTCCCAAAAACTGAAAATCAACTCGCTATACAGTATATGGCCATGAGCATTGTGTTGGTTTCTCTCCTCTCTGGCCTCTAAACAGGCGTGGAGAGAGTTCACTCTGTGCATTGTTCTCAGCACTTTGGTGCGTTTGTTCCATAGAACAACGGCGTGAGTCATACGGTCTCTTTGCTTCGGTGGGTGGGGGCGGGGCCGTTAGCATACACAGAGCGGACAGAAATGTGTAACGTAGTAGAAATGAAATGAATAGATTGTAATATACGCTGACATATGATTTATAGTTATCTTTTTTTATTGACCTTTTCTTAAATCCTACAGATCTTGTCTCATCGACCCAGTGTCTCGTCTCGTCTCGTGTCTCCTGACACCTCATATGCTAGTGTTGCTAACATTTGCACATGCAGTGGTGTGAAAACGTGTTTGTCCCCTTCCTGATACTGCATGTCAGTTGACAAAATGCAGTTTTTTAATTCAACTTTTTATTGTTAAAGAAAACGAATCTAAACATAAGTGGTCGTGTGTGAAAAGTAATTGCCTCTATTGATGAGATTGACGGAGATATTTCAGTCTGGAAACGGTTAAAACGCCCTTTCTAAAACTTTGGGACTCCAGCAAACCACAATGAGAGCCAGTATCCACCAATGCCAAAAACATGGAGCAGTGGTGAACCGTCCCAAGAGTGGCCAGCCAATCAAAATGACCCAAGAGCGCAGAGGCGACTCATCACAAAAGACCCCACAACAGCATCCAAAGAACAGCTGGCCTCACTTGCCTTAGTTAAGGTCAGTGTTCATGACTCCACCATACAAAAGACATTGGGGGAAAATGGCCTCTGAGGCAGATTCCCAAGACAAAAAACACTGCTGAACAAAAATAACTTAAATGCTCAATTTTGCTAGAAAAAATCTTGGTGATCCCCAAGACCTTTGGGAAAATCTTCTGTGGTCTGACGGAACAAAAGTTTGACTTTTTGGAAGGTGTGTGACCATTACATCTGGCATAAAAGTACCACCCTCATGTCCGGAAAAAGACCATCCTAGCAACAATAAAATACGGGGGCGTTTTGCTGCTTCAGGACAAGGAAGACTTGCTGTGGTAGATGGAAGCCTGAATTCTGCGGTCCACCAGAAAATCCTGAAGGAGAATGTCCAGACATCTGTTTGTGACCTCGAGCTGAAACCAACCTGGGTTGTGCAGCAGGACAATGACCCAAAACTGGAGCTGGAGAAAAACACAATTAAATCATGGAGTGGCCTCCTGACCTGAATCCTGCTGAGATGCTGCAGCATGACCCTGAAAAGGAAAAGCCTCCAATGCGGTGGAATTGCAGCAATTCTGCAAAGATGAGTGGAAGAAACCCGTTGCAGTTGTTGACCCAAGCACTTATTAGGTTTAGGCTAAAATCACGTTTTCCCTTAAGAGCAAACATTTTGTGTTTAGGTGTTAAACTCCTAAGTGGGAGCAACATGCCAAAACATAAGAACCACGTGTGAAGAACCAAGTGTACCGCGTATCGTTGAATAAATCCCTCTCTGGCAGTCCATTGAGGTTATTAAAATGCATTTTTAATTTTACGCAATGCCAAACGCGGCCTGACTTGATGTACATAAGAGAACCACGCTGGAGTCACGGCTGTGGGTACATACACGCCGTGACTATTAGTACTGCTAATGCTGATGCCCTCTTACACTGAAGAAATATGATCCTTGGTATCGGTCACACCTCCAACAGACTGGATGCGCCTCATGCCAACCTCCTGCCAAGCCACAGCCCATACCCGCCTAACAATACTGAAACCCGAAGGCATGTGTCAGTATGCTCTGTCATGCACCTGACCTGTCGTTTCATCCCCCCGTAGGTGTGTTGGTAGACCTAACTGGAAATTACGGATCGGCCTTCTACTCCTGTGCAGCCGGCATGGCGGCGAGCGCCGTGTTCCTGGGCTTAGTAAGACCTGCCAAGAGAGGACTGCTTTGTAGGACTCGACTGCACCAAGATGGCGTGAAAGTGGACTCGAAGAAGAACCCTGACGTGAGCGAGGCCAGCTCAGATACACACAGAGACGTGGCGGCGGCATCAAGATGTGACCTGGAGATCACAAGTTTTGCTTGACAAGTAAAGAAGGTGCTGATCTAAAGGTAAAAAGGTGCAAACAAGATTGTTTCAAAAGCTGATCTGTCCAGACCACAAATCTTCAGCAATCGTGCCTTGCTTGGCTAATACTGTAACCCCAAAAGTGTTTCTTCCTGGAGCAAGCACACCTCCTCTAGGCTGCAGAAGCTGTAAGACTGGCATCAGGGTCGATGGAGGAACATCACGAGGAAGCGGAATACCTGCTGGCGGTGTTCTGCAACACGCAACAAGCTCAGGAGGAATGCGTGAAGGAAATGTTTATTTTAGAACAAATGCACTGTGGGGAAATGTACGTTATGAAAAACGTCCTCCGTCGCAATAAAGAGTGATTTGATTTACTTTGCCTTGGAGGTTTTGCTTTGTACCTGCGTTTGTGTAACGTGAGAAATCCACCAAACCCTCAGCTGGGGACAACTGACACCCAAATGTGCATGAAACGTCTTTCAGACCAAATGACTTCCTGATCATGACATAATAATGAATATGAATCAATTCATAAAAAAGAGGCTCTCATCTCCAACATGTAATGTGAACTTTTCTTTTTCAGTATTTTTAAACAATGATCTGGAAAGAAGACCAGTCCTCCAGCTGGATAAAGTCAGCTGGGATAGGCTCCAGCCTACCCGCCACCCTAATGAGGATAAGTGGCATAGAAAACGGACGGGTGGAGGATTTGGAAGGCATGAGAAAGTGGAAAGGAAAACATAGCTCTCTCTGACCACATGGTCATTTATACTGTAGTCAGCATATTGCACAACACAGCAGCAACAGAACCAATGTTGTTCCAGCTGTGATGAAGAATTGGGGGGGCTGAAAAAATGTTATCTCGGTAAAAACAGTTTGGGAACCACTCATGATACTCCAAATGCAGCTATTGCCATCTTGTGGAGTTAATACAAAGCACATCAGGAGGTTTACTGCAGCCACAGTTGCTAATGGTCATTGACCCTTAATCAATGATTTCATCCCTCAGGGGCCACTTAAGAGTTAATTGAATAGAGGTATTAATTGGAGCAGTTTTTGTACACTTGGAGAAAATGACTGATACACCTTCATCAGTGATTATTCAATCATGAAATGGGCTAGAACATCTTAGCTTACCCTCGCTCTTCATCATTTGCCTCCACAAATAGCAGTTTTGTGCTTCCAGCCATGGGGAACCCGTTTCAGCCTGAGCATGCTCAAGGTCTGCAAACGCGTGCTGGGATGAGTTTGGTTGCCACTACAACTGGGGACCTTTCTCCTCGGTCTCCATTAACACTCCTTGTGCTACAGGAGCAATACTCCCAATACTTGTGTTGGTATAGTGTCGATAAAACGATCCAACCAAGATTTGGATTCATAAACAAATGCAGGGAAATATGCTATGCGCTATATGCTTCTGGTAAATGTGCGAAGTGCAAGATGATTGCGTGAAAGGCTTCAGTAGGTTTAAGAAGGTTTCCGTACGCTTCTTCTTTTCTGGACGTTGCTTCTCTTCCATCCAGGGCAGTAAGGCCTGGTGAGGACCAATGCTAAACATGCTAAACAACTGGTAGCACAGGCCTTGTGTTTTGGGGTATATTTACTATTGGTAATGAGGATGGGGAAATGCTTGAGAACTTTTGTAAAGAAATAAGAAGCTCATACAAGTTCAATGCTAACAAAAAGGACTTCTTTTCCTTTGGGCTGATCCCTTCGGGGGTCGCCACAGCCAATCACTTGCCTCCATCTACCCCGTCTTCGGAATCCTCTTCTCTCGCGCCAACCACCTTCATGTCCTCTTTCACTACATCCATAAACCTTGCTCGCCTTTCAACGGCTACCTGCTCGCTTCAAGCGCTTTCCCGTGCTCAACTTTCATTTTCAGCCAAGGTTCTCGTTGAAGGTGCATGGGATCAATCGGCATTGAATTCTGACTGTGGTACGCATTACCTAGCTCGGCGCCATGGGATAGTGACTCTGAAAAGACACAGTAAGGTGCGGCAGGCTGCACTTCTGCACCAGGCTGCAGCTGACGGGAAGCATGCGCTCACTTTTGCAGCCGTGCATACAATCCCGGCCGACACCAGAGCTGTGGCAGCACTTCTACTTGAAACCTACTTTTGATATGCTGTTTGCTTTACCAGTAATCAAGTCGGAATACAAGTTGAATGTCCCAGAAGTCAATAAGGAAGCAACATCTTCCAGTCCACCGTGCCAGAGGTGATTGATAAAGTATCTTTCCATCCTGAGGGAATGAAGCTCAGGGAGCATCAGGGGAGCAGTTTTCAGACACGTTGGTTGTCATTTGACAGTAAACTGACTCACTTGGGCGTATACCTTACCATAGGAGTGTTGATGACCTTAAATGAATTCTAAGAACAAACACTTGACAGACTACGCTGAGTTTTTGAGGCTGCTTGCGTGTTGGCTGCGACACGCAAGCAGATAACCGGAAAAAGAACTGAATTCCTAAGACTACATGAGCATCCAATCCAACGGTCTTTTATTTTTGAATAATTACCCATTTTGGGGGGCCGTTGCCAGTCTTACAATTCTCCTAACTTTCCCCTGGCCAAAAGCGCCCATCAGAAATAAATTGAAAAATGTCTACTAACCTGTGTCATCCGCCCAAAGTCAGCTGGGATAGGCTCCAGCATACCCCCATGAGCCTAATGAGGATAAGCGGCATAGAAAATGACTGGATGGATGGATCTGTGTGATCAGTATGGGCCAATCTCACCATGACCAAAATCAAAGGTCACTTTCCCGGTTTTACCTTGGATCTCTCAGCTACGTCAACCCCCACTGAGACTTGAAGTTTGCGTAGGCAGATGGGACGGAGATCCAAGGGCCGACGGTCCGACTCCTCCAGGTGGTTGGAGCCCTTCACTGGCAATGCTTTATTGCAAACACATGCCCGACCTCCCGTGTCGCTGTCTACAGACAAGTGACATGTACTCCCCTTTTTGAAGGGGAAGGAGCGTGTTGTGTTTTTTGGACAACCTTGCAGGATCGGAGCAGGAGCATGCTGGTGATGAGGGGAGCGTAATGTGTATCAAAGGCAGACTAGTCCCCCTGCTTTGGTTGTTTCTTCAGCCTTCCTGCAATTGCAAACAACATCAACAATCATCTGTGAAGTTCAGTCATGCATACTGTACTACAGTATTTACACTTGGCGCCATCAAACGCTGACACATGCACGGTGAATAATACTCCCCTCCTCATAATTGTGTGTGTTAAAGTAGCCGATGTAACTGCACTGCATTATACTGGCAGACGTTCTGCTAACCTTAGTGAGTCACAAAAGGGGTGAAGGCATCTCTCAGTATGACGCAACGACGCTCGAGAAAGCATGTTGGGTTGGGTAGCAGTCAGGAGGATCTGGGTTCGGATCTCCGTTGGGCATCTCTGTGTGGAGTTTGCATGTTCTCCCCGTGTGTGTGTGGCTTTTCTCCAGTTTCCTCCCACATTCCAAAAACATGCATGTTAGCTTCATTGGCCGCTCTAAATAGTCCATTAGAGTGTGAATGTTTGTTTGTCTATATGTGCCCTGCCATTGGCTGGCGACCAGTCCAGGGTGTACCCCGCCTCCCGCCCAAAGTCTGCTGGGATAGGCTCCAGCATACCCGCCACCCTAATGAGGATAAGCGGCATAGAAAATGAATGAAATGCTGTGCTGTGTGCGTACACTCAACAGTCTAACGAGCCCCAATACTAGACATGAATCCAGAAACATGGACTCCACAGACACCATGGTGATGTCTGTATTCAAACCTCAGTAGGCATTTTTGCATGTCAGGAAGAGAACCCTGTCTGAATGTAAAGAGTTCCACTTGCATTGGGGGGCTTTCTGTGAGGGTCTCTGTAAAGTCTTGAGGCTCCTGTGGGTGGGAGGAGGTCCAGTCTGAGTCTGAATGGACTGGAAAGACAACCAGCAGCCATGGGCGGACTCCTCCTTCTGTAAAACTCGACCAAACCGCACAAGTAGAAGATAAGGCTGTTAGTATTTTGTCATCTTTGACACCACAAAACCGTGGTAGTCTGTTGGATCGGATCTGTTCGGTTCCATAGCTACAGCGGTCATCCTCCCTCAACCTGCCCGGACTCCTCCCTCATGGTCCGGCGAGCTTGCACAGCAAGTGCCGCTCTAATCTCTGGCTGTGTTTCTAGGGACCGTCATTAAACTACTATTTTTGGAAAAAACGTGTTAAAAAATCCCATAAAATGTAAATGACACTACAAATCGATCTAAAACAATGTTAAACGATTAGTTCTACCCCGAAAGTATTTTTGCAGGCCATTTTAAATATTTTATATGAATTTATAACGTTAAAAAATATATACAAGTATATTGTACACATTCCGTTTGAAATGGATCCCGGGTCATGTGACCCCAAAACACTTTATATCAGTAGCCCAATATTTGTCCTACCATGCACACCTTTTTCTTTTTCCATTTTTGTTTCATATGATTTTTTATGAATGTTCTACTCATTCCGTTTGTAATAGCTCCCAGGTCATGTGATCCAGGAACCTTCAGCTCCCTCCACAGATGTTCTATGGGATTAAGGTCTGAAGACTGACCAGGCCACTCCATGACTCTAATAAGCTTCTTCTTGAGCCAATCTTTTGTTGCCTTGGCCGTGTGTTTTGGATCATTGTCATGCTGGAATACCCAACCACGACCCATTTTCACTGCCCTGACTGTACAAACATTCACACTCTAATGGACAAATTAGAGCGGCCAATGAAGCTAACATGCACGTTTTTGGAAAGTGGGAAGAAAGCAGAGGACTTGGAGAAAACCCACACATGCACGGGCAGAACATGCAAACTCCGCACAGAGATGCCCAACGGAGATTCCAACCCTGAACCTCCTGACTGTGAGGCCAACTTGCAACCCACTCATCCACCGTGCGGCCCGATTCCGACTATTCATTGTAGATAATAATGTAAGTATTTTGTTCTTGATTGTCTTTAGATCATTTATTGAAACATTTAAAAAGCAAACTAAACTTATTACCCCTCTAGCTACCTACTTACCCAGTGACAGCAGGCAAGTCGACGGGTGTTGAACACAAAGATTTCTCATGTCTTTAAAGTTGCGTATGCATATGTGGTTGGTATGACGTATAAACAATGATTGACCTGGAACCTTCTTGACTTGATCGGGGGCTGGGTTTCATTTGTGGAGGGATTTTTATAGCTTTCAGACGTGCGTTGCACAGCATTATAAAGATGGAGCTCAATCACACTCGCCTGATTCTCCCCCTTTGTTGATGGCTTGTATTTAACTTGTACTCGTATTTGCTTGTACGCGTCTACGTTGGATTATCTAACCATTCATTTTCTATGCCGCTTATCCTCATTCGGGTGGCGGGTATGCTGGAACCTATCCCAGCAGACTTTGGGCGGGAGGCGGGGTACACCCTGGACTGGTCGCCAATCAATGGCAGGGCACATATAGACAAACAACCAGTCACACTCTAATGGAGAATTTAGAGCGGCCAGTGAAGCTAACATGCATGTTTTTGGAATGTGGGAGGAAAGCGGAGTACCCGGAGAAAACCCACACACGCACGGGGAGAACATGCAAACTCCACACCGAGATGCCCAACGCAAATTCCAACACCGAACCTCAAAAAATTCACATAAAATCCAATTAAAGATGAAAAAGGGCGTGCAAAAATACTTCCATGGTAGGACAAATCATTTAACAAGGTTAAAGGTCAATTTGTGGTGTAATTTACAATACAGCATATGACCTTTTTTCAACAAACGTTTTTCACCAAAAAAGTAATTTGCCGACTGTCCCTAGAAACACAGCCAGCAGTTAGAGCGGCATTTCCAGTGCGAGCTGGCCGGACCACGAGAGAGAAGTCCGGGTAGGGTGAGGGAGGACGACCGCTGTAGCTACGGAGCCGAATATCCAACGTCCAACTAAGCTCACCCCGGTCACCACAAAGCACGACGGTCATGATTTTTCGTCAAACGTGGCGCCCAATGTAAACCTGTCAAGCGTTCAGCCGATGAAAATGAACGGAATACGTCACCACGCAAAAGTTCCTTGCAAGCTAGTGCGAGACTTCCGCCCTCCGCGCTGACGTCACGACAGGGGTGGGGCGGAGCTAGTGACACAAGGAAACGTTCCCAGCGAGTAGTCGTTACAAAGCTCCAGCGGCGCCTGTGTGACACGACGGCTTGAATATTGTCCTATTTTCCACTTCCGGGTTTTGCGGAGGCGTTCGGGAGTGTCCGGTTCTTGCGCACGGAGGGCCGAGCCCCTTTGGTCCCAGTTAAGCGGGCGGAAGAACTTGCTCACAGTGCGGCTAGTCGGCTAACGCTGTTAGCTCGACGAGGGGCTGTGCTAGCTTCATGTCGAGAGTATTTCACAGGTTGGCGTCCAGCAGTACTTCGACCCCCTGGAGTAAAATCAGCGCTCGTCGATCTCTCGCGCACGCGCCTGCCAGCGGCATGCCGGCCAAGCTTTCCCGGTAATTCCGCCAAAGGAGGAGGAGATTCCAGACTGCGCAATGCTGACAGATAACCGGTAAAAGCATTACATTGCGTACTGCGTGCGCTCTTATGTTCCAACCCAAAGAACCCGGTGGGTGTTCTGCCACCGCGCCGGCTCCACACATCTGCTCGTGGAACTGTCTGACTGTGCTGCTATTTTTGGTTCCTCTTAATGCTTCGCCTGCACATTTGACATCTAGAAATACTCGCATTCCTGTTTTTCTTTGCTCAGGAAGCGGCATCGAAGCAGTGACAGTGAGGAGACCCAACAGCTGAGTCCTCAGGCCAAGAGGTCAAGCGGGGCCCCCTGCCTGCTTGTGTCAGATTTGGACTCAGAGGTGTGTGTGAGGCCGAACACGTGTCCTTAAACATCTTTTGTTTGCAATGTCAGGATAGCCTGCCAGGGTCCGGGGGGTGATCACGAGCGAGGGAAGGAACGCGACTGGCAAATTGGTGCGGACTCCGCATCGGCCCGTTGTGGTCACGAGGAAGCTGAGCCAAAAGGCAAAGCTCGCAACTCACCGGTTTGTAACCGCACCCGCGGTCATGAGCTTTGAGTAGTGACAGAATGACGGCCCGAGCGGACGAAATGAGTGTTCACCGTAAGGTGGCGGGGCCGCCCCTTAGAGAGAAGCACTGTCATCCGGGAGAACCCCGTAGTTGAACCACCACCGCTCCACCGCATTGAGGAGCCAGATGAGGTGGCTCAGGCCTCTGGTCAGGACGGTAGGAGGCCTCAGGGACGACCCGGGGCACAGTGGAGAGATTGTGTCTCTTAGCTGGCCTGGGAATGTCTCGGGACTGCTGGGGATATTCCCTGATTAGGCTGCTGCTCCCGTGACCCAACCTTGGATAAGCAGAAGAAGAATGGAGTGTAAAGGCACTGTGAAAATGGCGTGGATGTTTTGTCAAGTTTGTGCATCTAGCATTGCAGCTCTCAAGTCAACTCCCATTTCTGTATGTTCTTGTGTTTGCAGTCTTCAAGCAGTGACGGCAGTAATGGGATCTGCAGCACAGAGAGCACAGTAGTGGCCACCAGCAGGCCATGCATACACAGCCAGAACAACCGCATCCCCCAGTACTCCCCCAGCACGAACCCTAAGGACTCTGCTGTCTCCATGCAGCGTGGTCTCCATGGCGACGGCAGCACTTTCTCCTACAACTCCATCAACAAAGTCCTGAGGGAGGCGCACTTCAGCAGCCTACAGACCAGAGGCTGTCCGGGCTCGACATGACCACGTCAGCCCTTGAGGGACAAGGATTAGCGCCACCTTCGCCCCGTCTTGGGTGTCGAAACCTGGGGAAGTTTACAGCTGTAAGGCTCGTCCCCGCTCTGCCATATGTACCATTTGTGAAGACCATAAGCACATTTGCCTTTTCATGGCCCAGCCACTGTGGTTTACTGTGCAGTATTGATATGCGTGTGTGCGCACACGCCCTGTGCACTTTATAAAGAGATATCATTCTCTAGACATGCGTGGATTGTGGACATGTTCATTGGTGCTAATCGGGAGAAAAGTGTGATCCAAAGTGCTTGCAAAAGTAAATAGTGATGCACTTTACTCAAAAACCTGTGCTATTTTTTCAGCTGACATGTATGTTTCTTAACATTCAAAGCCAATTCCAAAAAGCCATACTAACTAAAGAACTGGTTAGCCTTTGACATAATTCAGATCGGGTTTGACTGGTGAGCCTGAAACTAACAAGCTACACAAAGCCATGCTTTCCACGACCATCTAAACACATCAACCCGTTTCCAGCAGTTTGTTGCTTGCTCTAGGTGGTTCTCTCATTGAAGGAACTGCAGTGGTAAATTTCACCTTAACACAACTCATGAGTAGCAGGCTGATATTTTTTCTTAGAATGCTGCACAAGCCTTCCAGGAGAAACATGCCTCACCGTGTGTAGATCTGGGAAGAGTCGCTCTACATAAGCCTGCCTTGAGAGCATCTGGGAAGAGTTGGCTTGAGTTATGGGAAGCATGGACTCATCCGTGACATGGGATTTTATGAAAAGGAAGACTTAAACTACACGATGGCGTGCCATTGTTGCAAATTCATTATACACCGGTGCTTCACTTCACACAATTCCCTAGACATGTGCTCTGGCACCGCTAGTGTGATGATTACAACAATAAGTCCAGACATTATCAGAAATATAACTCAATGGAAGACAATTCTAGATGAGCAATTTTAGTGCAAAGTGCAAGGCGGAGGTTCAGGGTGTGCTGCAGAGGCTAAATCCTGACATGAAACTACTGGTGATCATTTGCATCCCCAGACCAGATCCACTCATACATGGAGAGACAAAGAAAGTCAACAACTGTGGTATCATATCATGCTAATCATTCTTGACCGGTTTTGTAAAAGGTGCAAAGCGTCTCATCAGTTCATCGTCAAGAGTTGAGAAACGAGAAGGCTGACGCCTGTTGGCTGTCAAACACAACAGGAGCTGGACCGTCGCACTCGTGCACGGTTTGGTTGTCTTCTGCAGATTCCTGTAGTGAGTCCATGTGGGAAGTTAGACTTTCACACAGAGGCCTCCCCCTGGTGACTAAGTTCATACCACTGAACAGGGACAGTCTGCAGACACCAGGCTGCACGCCCAAAGACTCCATGGATGACATGTTCTCGTCTTCTCTAGCAGGCTCCCTCTCAGCAGTTCTAACAGGTTTAAGAGCCAATTGCTGCTCAGTAAGAAGATGTTTCTCATTGTTTATGAACTCCTGTGAGGGGACGCTGTTCACATCAACTGGCAATGATGGGTTACTGACATGAATGTGAGTAAGACGTTGGCTAGATGTATGGTTGACTAGTTGACTGCAGGTGCCAACATTCTGTTTGGCGGCAAGGGAAGCTCCACCCATCAAAGCCTTGAACTGTCGCAAGATCTGGTAGACGCAGATAGAAAAACGTGGCATTATCTCCTGGCTCTTGCACAGCAGTATTCAAAATAATAGCAGTGCAATGTGACTAACTAGATTATGTGCTGTTCTTAGTATGCTTGTATTGCTACCTGGCAAACAAGTTACCAGTAGGTGCAGTAGATTAGTATACTCATTAGTACGCTTGTATTGCTACCTGGCAAACAAGTTACCAGTAGGTGCAGTAGATTAGTATACTCATTAGTACGCTTGTATTGCTACACGGCAAACTAGTTACCAGTAGGTGCAGTAGATTAGTATACTCATTAGTACGCTTGTATTGCTACCTGGCAAACAAGTTACCAGTAGGTACAGTGGATTAGTTTACTTATTAGTATACTAATCACTCTACCAACGTGTGGCACCTTTCAGCTGTTATTCCCCTCCAACATTCCCCCCATAACATAACATAACATAAGAAGAGGTTGCTGGTTTACTAGTGTGTTTGGGGTTTTTGTCTTCGTGTGCTTTTTGGCAAATTGTTACTTTTTCTGTACATGCCTTTTTTTAAACAGAGGGACTTTGCGGGGGTTTCTTGTAAATAGATTAGCTTCACACAGATGTCTTGTAACTGTCACAGTACTTACAGGTAACTCCAGACTGTCTTTGGTCATCCTGGAGCTGATCATTGGCTGAACCTTTGCTATTCTGGTTATTCTTCCATCCATTTTGATAGATGTCTTCTGTTTTTGCTCTCCATTTTAAGGCAATGGAGATCATTTTAGGTAAACAGCCAAACATTTTTTGCACCTTTTCATAAGTTGTCCCCTCTCCAATCAAGTTTGAAATCAAAGTATGCTGTTCTTCTGAACAATGTCTTTTAGGACCCATTTTCCTCAGGCTTTCAAAGGGAAATGTTCAACAAGTTCTGCGTTCGTCCTTAAATAGGGGTCACCTGATTCACACCTCTTTTTTCACTACATTGATCACTGATTGAATGCTGCACGGCTAGTTTTTTGAACACACCCCTTTCAAATAATAATAATCTACTGCATCTACTGGTAACTTGTTTGCCATGCAGCAATAAAAATATACTAATAAGAGTGTTAATCTGGTTAGTCACATTGCACTGCTGTTATTTTGAACACTACTGTACCTTTGTGGCTTTGTTGGCAACAGGTCCTGGAGGTTCCTCAGTTAGCTGATGAAGCCCACGTTGTGTAGCTCCAAAAATTTGCTCCAGGGACAGAAGATCAGTTGTCATGAGGCAGGATACAGCACACAGCATCCTCTGCAGGGTTGAAGACAAATACAATAATTGCGTTAAATAAAAGAGGACAAAGCCTAGCAATGTTTATTACCATCTTAACGGTGTTTGAGGGATCTTGAAGGCCACCTGAGAGCAACTCCACCACAACGTCACAGTTAAGAGTGGAGCACCTGGCAGGATGATTGCAAAGACAGAAACACATAATATCTCAGAATAAAGTGGAACCTCAGTCTAACATGGAGCGGTGATTTGCTATGTTGGGATTTTAAAAGAATGATTTTACAGTTAATGATGGAAGAAGAAGTCAACAAAATATAAGCTGCACCAAGAATTTGAATTTGTCATGATGGCTGGGTGAAACTTCAAAACGTGACACAAGCATCATGGCAACCGTAGTTGTTTCAGCGTAAACAAACTTAAGATTCTGCACTCTTTCACAAGATTAAGACATGCCCACATAAAGCTCATTTAAGAATCCATAAATGATCTACCATTGTTTACACCACAGGGTTCAAAGCATGTGAAAAAGTAGCGCAATTCATATGAATATCCTAAATAATATGAAAATGTAAACTTAAAAAGGTATCATATTTTTCATAAATGTCATGCAAGTGTCAAAAGAAGTTAATGTCAAATGTAAAAGGAGCGCGACCTTATAGAACCTGCCCACTCAATTTTTTCATCCAATTTTCCAGCATGAAAGAGCTTCAATCTTTTATGCAACTTTGCTTATTTTTCCAGTTCTCAGGGCACTGACCCGTTCGCAACTGGACTGTTTCTCCAGTCCAGTTTCAATCAATTGAATGCCAATATTCATACATATTTTTCTGGAAAGTTCAGATTGAATAACACGGCGGGGTTACAGCTTTCCAGTGTGTGTTGAACTGAAAGGATATCTGCACTGACTCTTTGATAAAGTGCTGGCTTTCCTCGCTGGACAGAAACACTTTAGAACCTTCAGCCAGCTTGCTGATGAGCGCCATCTCCTGGCCACAGTCCCCCAACTGCAAGGCTTCCACCCTGATTACCAGAAATATGCACGACAGAAAGCTTAGATGTTCCTACATCATGATTTAAAGTGGGCCACCTTACTACTCACCGTTCCGATTGGTCGCCGCTGCTTTCTCTGCTGGCTCCTGATTGGCTACCGGTGCACGCTGATTTGCTGCCCAGAGAGGCTTTCCAGATGTCTTGGGATGAGTGGTGAGAGGAGGTGTTGCCACTGTCATTTTCTTCCCATCCTCCTCCTACTTGGCCCGGCCACCGCTGGGTCACCCCTGTTTGGAGTCAGATGTAATCTATCTAGCAACAAGCACGCATCACATCGGCAATGTCGGACCTTTTGGTTTGCGAGCAGGCAGACTGTAGGCACATGCTGGTACGGCCACTTCTATTGGCGCAGAGGGGGCCACAACAGCCCGGTAGTGGTTGTCATGAAGACGGATGCCCTGGTGCTCTGTAGGTGGTAGAACAGCACTGGCCACCACCTCTGCGGCTTTTTGGATCTTATCCAGGAAGCAGTCAGTCCCTGCTAGAAACATAATAAACATAAAGAAAAAAAGCACCGGAGAAGATTCGCACAGAATGTGACTCGCCTGTCCCCTGCTTCCCTGCATTGTAACCAAAGCCCTGCATCGCCGACCTGCGAGTGGCTGCTGATCCCATTCCTGGATAGAGATGACAAAACTCACACACATGTTACAAAAGTTACATTAAGGACAACTATATGCTAAATATCCACAACTTGTGTATGAAGTATCAAATTCATGTGTAACAGCTGTGGCTGTGGGCAAACTTCAGATGCAGCTTTTATTACCTCCATAAGATAGAAGTAGCTGTATTTGAAGTATCACGCGTGCCTTCATTGACCTCTGCATGCGCTGTGAAAGTTGCTTTGTCTACCGTGAGCTCAATGAACTTACCATTTACTGTCTTTTGCCACCTTCCTGTGTCATTTCCCACCACAATATACCCACTGACCTAATGAATAAAAACGTGGCCGTGGTATTAATCATTTTGCTGTTGTCTTTCTCCCTTCCTTGTGTTTACGTTACAATAGTGATAGACAAGATAGATGGAAATTCACTGCGACGGTATTTGCTATGGCTCACCCGTTGTCGGGGTTGCTATGTTGAGCGGAAGGACACCACTTTTGATGGAAATTGTGTCTGTGAAAAGCAGCCGTGCGACTTCCTATAAAGCGGAAAATACATATGATATTGTTTACTTTTTAGATGCCTCTGGGTATTAATGATCATTTTCTGACCTGTGCCGTCTTTCGCACTTTCTGATACGAAGCCGTGCCGTGGACGGGATCAGGAGGGCCACTGTAAACTTTAAGCAAAGACAAACCGTGGTGATCCTGTGCCTGCAGCAGGGAGAACATGTGAGGAGAATGGAAACCTGATGCTTGCTGAATGAAGGTGGAATTCCGCCTGAGCTCGGTGAGGAAATGTTTTGAGCCATGGCCGCACAGATGTACGAAGATCTTCAGCACCTCCATCAAAAGAATCTCTCTATTTCTCTGTGTCCAAATCTGTCTCTTTGACACCTCATGGTTAAGTTATGTGCTGACTCACCTTCAGTTTGACGTGGCAGGACTCTACCTGCAGCCTCTCCAGAAGGTACTCCAGCAAGCACTGCTCACTAGCTGAGGACTCATGGGAGATTTCTACAAGGGGGGTGACGGTTAAGTGGTAAATGGTTATGCACACTTGCAGCATCTACAATGTCAAACTGCCAAAGGATACTTCCAATTTCCTGGAAAAGGTAACCAGGACAGGCGCTCTCGTCATCTGCGGTAGCCTTCATCAGAGTGGGAACCTCCGGATGAGAGCAAAGCACGTTGAACACCGCGAATGAAAGCAAACCGACATGTCTACGCGCAGACCCGCCTGCTGCTTTGACAAGGACAAGAGAGAAATGAAAACGAGACATTTTCGGCTTGTCTGCGTTCGGCCAGTTTAGCTAGCGCGGCAGGCTGCTAGCTACCCAGCTTCCCAGGAGATGTCGACATTACCAGTCATACATTGTTTGGCTCGCGAGTGCCTGGATAAGTATAAATCACAAGAATGACTACTTACTTTCTGAAGGAAAGCTAACCGTTCCATAAATGTAGCCATGATTTAGCAACCCTTGCGCCTTTCTCATCTTTCAGACTACAGCGTACAGGCGGGACTTGGTGTGACAGCCAGCCAATCATGGTCCACTGACTGACCAGCAACAAAAAAATCAATTGGCTAAAACAACCTACCAATCACTCAACTGTATGTGGTGGTGTGTCCTGATTGGCAGGACATTGAGCGAATCATTTTCCTACATGTTAAACTAACGCCAAACATCATGGCGCTGTCTATGCAGTGGGGAATATTGTCTTCTACACCGTGACTTGGTGTTGATTTTCTACCTACTGCAAAGTTTCCTGACACGTTAAAACAAGGACCAGGCTGCATTTGTTTCATGCTTTCCTGAAATAGCACTATGTCTCGGTCAAATGTTTGGAACCGCACCCGGGAGAAACTCAGACGTTTTCCAGAAGTGTTTGGACAATGTTCGGAAGAGGTAAGCGTGGAAAACCCAGACTGCCATTTTGTTACAGCAACAGCGCATACATTAGAACGTAATTTGTCTTCTCTAGATTCAATATCAAACCGTGTTTCATTTTCATTGTCTCTCATTTAACTAAATGCTTAGTATTGTGCTGGTAGTGGTGTAAAACTGCACCACATATTTCAAACCGTGGTAGTCTGTTGGATATTCGGTTCCATAGCTACAGCGGTCATCCTCCCTCAACCTGCCCGGACTCCCCTCTCATGTTTCGGCGAGCTTGATCAGCAAGTGCCGCTCTAATCTGTGGCTGTGTTTCTAGGGACCGTCAATAAATTACTATTTTGGTGTCACCAAAATAGTAATTTAAATCTCATAGTAAATCTCATAAACTGTAAATGACACTACAGATTGATCTACAACAATGTTAAATGATTAGTTTTACCCCAAAAGTATACATTTTCTACACATTCCATTTGTAATAGCTCCCAGTTCATGTGACCTTCCATTCCATTTTCTTCTGCTTATCCGGGTCCGGGTTGCGGGGGCAGCAGTCTCAGTAGGGAAGTCCAGACTTCCCGGTCTCCGGCGACCTCTTCCAGCTCCACCAGCGAGCCACCATAACTCATGACCATAGGTGAGGGTGGGAACATAGATGGATCGGTAGAGAGCTTTGCCTTCCGGCTCAGCTCTCTCTTCACCACGACGGTCCGGTACAGCGACCGCATTACTGCAGACGCTGTAGATCCGTCTGTCGATCTCACGCTCCAACCTTCCCTCACTCGTGAACAAGAACCCGAGATACTTGAACTCCTCCACCTGAGGCAAGACCTCACTCCCGACCCGGAGGGTACAGTCCACCCGTTTCCGACTGAGAACCGTGGCCTCGGATTTGGAGGTGCTGAGTCTCATCCCAGAAGCTTCACACTCAGCTGCAAACCGCTCCAGTAAACGCTGAAGGTCACAGCCTGATGAGGCCATAAGGACCACATCGTCTGCAAATAGCAGAGACGAGATCCTAAGGTCACCAAGCTGGACTCCCTCAACACCTTGACTGCGCCTAGAAATTCTGTCCATGAAGATTATGAACAGAATCGGTGACAAAGGGCAGCCTTGGCGAAGGCCAACGTTCACCGGAAACAAGCTGGACTTACTGCTGGCAATGCCAACCAGTCTCCTGCTTGGATTGTACAAGGACCGAATGGCACGTAGTAGCGGGCCACCAATCCCGTACTCTCGGAGCACCACCCACAGGACACCACGAGGAACACGGTCGAACGCCTTTTCTAAGTCTACAAAGCACATGTAGACCGGTTGGGCAAACTCCCACATACCCTCCAGTACCCTTGCAAGGGTGTAGAGCTGGTCCAGTGTTCCGCGACCGGGACGAAAACCACATTGAAACTCCTGTGACCGAGGTTCGACTTACGGATAGTCTAATCGTTAAGTCATGTGACCTAGGATCCCAAACCACTTTATTAGTAGGCCTAAATTGGTCCTACCATGCACACCTTTTTCTTTTTCCATTTTAGATTCAAATTAACTTAAATTTCACACAATGAGTTATGGCGTGGTTACTATAAATAATAATACAGTAACGTGCCTCGTCAATGAGAACGTGCAAGTCGAGTAAGAAGAGTGGAAGAGTAAATTTGGCACATTTTGCAGTCCAACATACCTCGGTATTCCCAATGTCAGAAAGTGAAGTGTGGATGTTTTTTTTTCCATCAAAGGTGAACAACTACTTGCTACTCGATGATGTCCTGGCAGAAAATGTAGTAATTCCACATTTGATCAAACATTACTTTTGATTGGTTAGATCAGGGCCGCACAGTGGATGAGTGGGTAGCATGTTGGCCTCACTGTCAGGAGGTTCAGGGTTCAAATCTCCGTTGGGCATCTCTGTGTGGAGTTTGCATGTTTTCTCCGGGTACTCCGCTTTCCTCCCACATTTCAAAAACGTGCATGTTAGCTTCATTGGTCGCTCTAAATTGTCCATTAGAGTGTGAATGGTTGTCTATATGTGCCCTGCGATTGACTGGCGACCAGTCCAGGGTGTACCCCGCCTCTCGCCCAAAGCCAGCTGGGGTAGACTCCAGCATACCCCCGACCCGAATGAGGATAAGCGGTATAGAAAATGAATGAATAGTTGGAAACAACATTGAATCAGTAAGGATGTTGCCGGGGGTTGTGGAAATCCTGCTTTAAAAAATACTTTGTTATAGTTACAAGTTACTTCTCCTGAAAAGTAATGGCTGAATGTTTTCATGAGTGATACTTCTGTTGAATGATTAAACAGCTCAATATTTTACCATCTAACTTCAGGGCTGTCCAACTTTCCTTCTATCATCATAATTTCAAAAATAATCATTAAAAACCTATACATATACACATGTTTTACATAAATTTACATCCATACATTTTGAAATTTAAATCAATCTGAAAGAAAAATGGACAAACAAAAAGGTGTGCATGGTAGGACAAATATTGGGCTACTAAAATAAAGTGGTTTGGGATCCTAGGTCACATGACCTGGGAGCTTTTACAAATGTTTTAGATAATGTGTAGAATATACCTGTGTTTATGTATGTTAAAATTCATATAAAATCCAATTAAAGATGAAAAAGGGCGTGCAAAAAAACTTTCATGGTAGGACAAATCATTTAACATGGTTAAAGGTCAATTTGTGGTGTAATTTACAATACAGTATATGACCTTTTTTCACCAAAATAGTAATTTACCGACGGTCCCTAGAAACACAGCCAGCAGTTAGAGCGGCATTTCCAGTGCGAGCTGGCCGGACCACGAGAGAGGAGTCCGGGTAGGGTGAGGGAGGACGACCGCTGTAGCTACGGAGCCGAATATCCAACGTCCAACTAACCTCACCCCGGTATATTTCACACTTTGGATTCCGAGCATCATGTTTGTGTGTTTAGGCGTCCGTTTACGGCAAATGTGTGGCAGCTACCACGACAAGCAGACAGGAACTGAAGAAGGACCTTTGTGCTCAAGAATTTGCAGCACTGAAGACATGCTTTGCAAATGCTGTAAGTGGCAAAATCACATCCATACCTTCATTACCAGGTTGCCATTTTTGAAAAGCTTGACTTTTTTATTACAGGCCAAGAAAAAAGTCAAATGAATGGGGAAACCCTGGAGTGGATTACAAGTTTGGTCGTCAGGATGATAAATCCTGAATGATGCAGCAACACCAAAACTTTGACTGTGAATGAAGGAGCTTGGAAAGGACGATCAATTTCTTAAGCAAACGTCTCTAAAGTGACATCTTAATAAACTGCTCTGTGCAACAACTCAAAGCAATTAAGTGCAGCCTTTATTCTCCTCAAATTGACATTCCCAATGTAAATAGAAAGTCATTTGGTACATAGGCAGAGCTACACAAGTAGTATGTGGTTCTACAGCAAGAACAACTAAACTGCTAGAACTGAGAACACATGGTGTCAAGATGCTAGGAATATCTTCAGTCTTGGGTCAAGTAGCTTCATTATGGACAGAATAAGAAAACTCAGCCTGCATTATGCCTGAAAGCTTCTCCAACATTATGTTGAATGGAGACAAAGACAGTTTAAGGAACATCTAGACAACTTCCACCTCGATTCCATGGGTGAGAAAAGGCGGAAAGCAAACACACGCTAAAGACTAAACAGTCATGATTTTCATTATGTATTCAATTTCAATAGAATGTATTTGCATATTGGTACATTTGAACAATCTCGTTAGACACAACAAAATAAGTTAATATATACAAACTGTTCTTCCGTTATTCCCAAGCTTAACGTGAAAAAAGTTTTCTTTGTAACAATTGTTGAGGCAGGAGAGACATGAAGGCAACATTGACTACTTACTTGGAGTCTGTGCAGGTAGAAGTGTAAAAGAGAATTCATGTTATTTCATCTCCTTATCTTCTGAGGTCTGCTTAATCTGCCGTGAGTGCACCACGGCCCCAGCTAGCAGCTTCTCCTCCAGGGCTACATGCAGGTCGAGGCCCCCGAGCTCCAGCAGGGGCTCCAGCCCATGCACTGCCCTGGGCACCCCGGGCATCTCCAGAGCCCCCACGGCCCTGCGCTTCCGCTTTAGATCCATCTCTCCCTCGTCCTTTGCCACCTCATGGGAGCCCTGAGGGTGAGCCTGGGCTTTGATGGCCCCATTTTCCACACCCTCTCCGGGGTCCGCCTCAGCAGCAACTTTCTCTTTGAGGTCTCGCCCTCCTTTCTTCAAAGCTTCACTGTCTTCTCTTGGAGCCCCCAGTGCAGCATTTTGGGCTTCCAGGTTTTGCTCCAGCTGGGCTAACCTCTCCTGTGCCTCCTGTTCTTTCCTCGCAACTATTTCATTGTCTGCTTTGTCAATCTCCTGCCGGCGTCTCTCCTTAGCAGCCTTCTCCTGTGCTAATTTCTCTTTCAGTGCCTCCTCCCTCTCCTGTTCCTTTTCCACCCGGGCCTGCACCTCTTTCTCTATCTTTTCTTTCTCAAGTCTCTCCTGCTTTCTGGCCAGCTTTTCTTGTGCCTCCAGCTGTTCTTTTTGTCTTTCTGCTTTCTTCTCCAATTCCCGTTCACTGGCCACCTTTTCCTTCATCTCCCGATCAAGCTGTTCTTGTTCCAGTCTTGCCCGTACCCCAAAGTCACGCTGACTTTTTTTCATGTTTTCATTTTCATCATCCAGCTTGTATTCCTCATTTATTTCATTTTGAGCTACCGGCTGATGGCCATCAGGTATTTTCCTTTTTAAGGGCACTCCTCTTGCCCCCAGCTCACTCTGCTGATGGGATTCTACTTTGGGGGCAACTGGGTTGTTTTCTTTATAAGCTGCTGGAACACCTAATTTGACTACCTCGGCTCCCTTGTCCTCAACCTCAACTGGATTCTGGACCACAGCATGAGGCTCAGCGCCAGCAGCTTGTGCTGCATCATTGGGCTGCTTCACGTCCGATGCCAGGATAGACTCTCTAGGCTTTGCTGCTCCTCCTTCTGCTTCACCCTCGTGTTCCTGGATGCCTTTGTCCGGTTCGCCTGTGGGAGCATTTGATGAATGAACAACTTGTTGCAAAGTTTTACAATTCTAAAGGTTTATGCATAAATGTCACTTTACTATACAGTGCGTTCAAAATAATAGCAGTCCAATGTGACTAACCAGATGAAAAACTTAGTATATTTTTATTCCTACATGGCAAACAAGTTACCAATAGATGCAGTAGATTCTCCGAAAACAAGGCCCAGCATTCATGGCATGCACGCTCTTAAGGCTGTGCAATTGGGCATTTAGTTGAAAGGGGTGTGCTCAAAAAATAGCAGTCTGGCATTCAGTGATCCATGTAGTGAAAAAACAAGTGTGGATCGGGTGACCCCTATTTAAGAATGAAAGCAGCACTTGTTGAAAATCATTTCTCTTTTTAAAGCCTGAGGAAAATGTCTCCTTCAAGACATTGCTCAGAAGAACTGCGTACTTTGATTAAAACGTTGATTGGAGAGGGGAAAACTTATGAAGAGTTGCAAAAAAAATCTAGGCTGTTCATCTAAAATGATCTTCTATGCCTTAAAACAGAGAACAAAACCAGAAACATTTAAACAATCGGAGTGGGCGTGGCATAGACCCAAAGTGGCCGTTGTTTAACCAGAATGGTACAGGCTCAGCCACTGATCAGCTCCAAGATGATGTAAGTCAGTCTGGAGTTACCTGTAAGTACTGTGACAGTTAGAAGCTAATCTATTTACAATATTCGGGTTAAGGTCAATTTTCGGGTTTCTGAAGCATTTGGAATAACATGCTTACATGTGTGAGCAAACAGGGTTATTCCTGTACATATGGTAATTGTAATCCATCAAGCTATCCTGATCAAAACAGCGACGCACGGACAATGTCTCATGACACAGTTACCTTCATTTCCGCTTTTTCTTCCTGTATCCAAAAACAACGTAATAAAAAGCCCGGAGCGGGAGCAGTCTTTGTTTGCACTTTGCTGCTGGTACTGACCCACCACCAGTACTTTACACTATTCTGTCTCACTTTTGTTTTTTATTAATCGAAGGCGAGAACATCAAGAAACACGTGTCCCACTCCAAATTCGCTTAAGAGATTGAGAGCGCGAGCGAGCGGGATGAGGAGGACAGTAGATGGATTTAAGATACTAATTTATTACTTGGTATTGTAGTAAGCCCTTTGGGGCTTTGTTCATCTGCTCTGGAGTGTTTAAGAAATTACATGCACAGAACACAATTGAATATTCCTTTCTCCACCCATTCCAGCCTGCCTCCACACGCTTCTTCACCTCTTTTCCACGCTCTCCATTGCTCTGGACTGTTGACCCCAAGTACTTAAAATCCTCCACCTTCTTTATCTCTTCTCCCTGTAGCCTCACTCTTCCCTTTCACTTTGCCACAGCTCTGCACATCTCCCTTGTTCTTAAAAATGGGCCCCAGCACACTTCTCCTCCATTCCTCAGGCACCTTCTCATTATCTAAGATCTTGTTAAACAACCCGGTCAGGAACTCTAATGCCACCTCTCCTAGACACTTCCATACCTCCACAGGTATATCATCAGGACCAAGTGCCTTTCCATTCTTCATCCTCTTCAATGCCCTCCTCACTTCTTCCTTACTAATCTTTGCTACTTCCTGGTCCACAACAGTCACCTCTTCTACTCTTTGTTCTCTCTCATTTTCCTCATCCATCAGCTCTTCAAAGTACTCTTTCCATCTTCCCATGACACTACTGGCACCTGTCAATACCCTTCCATCCCTATCCTTCATCACCCTAACCTGCTGCACGTCCTTCCCATCTCTGTCCCTCTGCCTTGCCAACCTGTATAGATCTTTCCCTCCCTCCTTGCTGTCCAACCTAGCATACAAGTCATCATAAGCCCCTTGTTTGGCCTTTGCCACCTTTACTTTCACCTTATGCTGCATCTCCCTGTACTCCTGTCTGCTCTCTTCAGTACTCAGTGTCCCACTTCTTCTTAGCTTAACCTCTTACTCTGTATACACTCCTGCACCTCCTCATTCCACCACCAAGTCTCCTTATCTACTTTCCTTCCAGATGACACACCAAGTACTCGCCTACCCGTCTCCCTGATCACAATAGCTGTAGTTGTCCAGTCATCTGGAAGAACTTCCTAGCCACCCATAGCCTTTTTCAACTCCTTCCTAAAAGTCACGCAACACTCCTTTTTTAGCTTCAAGCATTTCATCCTCTGCCTTTACCCTCTTCATCTTCCTCACCACTAGTGTCATCATACACACCACCATCCTATGCTGTCTGGCTACACTGTCACCTACCACTGCTTTGCAGTCATAGTTCCAACATTCAAAGTCCCTACTCTTAGTTGTAGACTCTTAGCATTCCTATTCTCTCTCTAAGAGATAGGGTGAGGAGCTCAGCCATCCTGGAGGAGCTTAGAGTAGAGGCGCTGCTCCTTTACATCGACAGGACCCAGTTGCTTCCCGAGCGCCTTCCTGGCGAGGTGTTCTGGGCATGCCCAGTTGGGAGAAAGCCCCGGGGAAGACCTAGGACATGCTGGAGATACTATGTCTCACAGCTGGCCCGGGAATGGCCTGGTGTCCTCCCGGTGGAACTGGAAGAGGTGGCCGAAGACCGGGAAGTCTGGACTTTCCTACTGAAACTGCTGCCTCCGCCACCCAGACCCAGATAAGCAGCGGAAAATGGAATGGAATGGTTCCAAGCTGTACATTGACTACTATTGACTACTGTTCCTTGAAAAGACATGGTGCTGAAATATGAAGGGTGTATCACATTATACTGTAGGTATTGCAATGCTTATTGGCATATTGGCAATCTCCAGTTTATCATGGCTACACAAATGCCAAGTAGCCTACATACCACCTGGCTGTTTTTGGTGGATTTCCTTATGTTGTTCTTCTATGACTGCAAGAAGCTTCTCCTGCTGGTCAAGAAGTCTCTTCTGTTGCTCCTGCTGCTCCTTGATGACCTGAAGCAGAACTGCATGATCCAGCTGGCCCTCTATAGGGACATGGACAGTACAAAATATGAATTAGACTAATAAGGAAACTGTGGAAGTGATGGAGAAATGGGATTATAATGAAATTCTATTGTAAATATTCTATCTTTACCAGAATAATGCTGAGTTTTAAGTGGCCTTAAGTGAACAATATTTTTACAGGGGTGACTAGATTATATACTGTAGATCTGCATAATATTTAGCAACATGAAAGGGGCATAATACAGAACAGTTATCAGTATGATGCAAACTAATAAACACAATAATAGACGTATTGTTAAGTAAATATATCGCTGACTGTGCCAATCAAAATTAAGCAATATTATCTTTGTAAAGACAGAAATGAGTGTGATATCTAACACAAATCAATGCAAAAATACCTCTAAATGAAAACTAGTTATTAATATAAACTATGTTAGATGAGTGACAGTCACACAAGTACTACGAGTGAATGCATCCATGAACATACATACTGTAGATTATTGTGAATTACAAACATTTTAGTAAGGAGCGAGAGTGACGTCATACCTGCGACCAGCTTTTTTATCACTGTGATCCAGCAGAGAAAAGAAGAGCAGAGGTAAAAATGTAGTAGGAGAAGAGCGAGCACAAGAAGTAATCAACAAAACAAAGTGGAAAAGAAAAAAAAAAGCCATGCGTGTATTCAGCAGTAGTATTGTTGGGGTGTCCCGATCTGATATTGATATCGGGTCAATATCAGCAAATTTAAAAAAAAGTATCAGATTGTTTTGGCTTGCATCTAAAATTACCAATAGTGGCACTCTGATATAAGCAATCAATTCCAGACTCCGCTCCAGCACTTAAATCCAGCAGCAGCCATATAGAGCCTATTTGATGACAACAACAGCATGTGCTAACATGTTAGGCATGGACTAAGAGAGATGTCGGCCGAGTGGAAAACTTGTCATGCACAACTTTCCTGTGGTGGCACAAAAACAGGTAAGGTATGGATTGATCAGAAATTGCTATATTTATTGTTTTTTTAAAAAGTATTTACAGTAGAGCCTGAAAATTGAGATTGTAATTGTATGTGTGTGTGTGATCTGTAAGACTTTATTATTTAGCAAACAGCAAAATAATCTGTCAGCCTTGTTCACTGTATTTTTTCTCAAAAGCACCACATTCAGTACTGTGAGCAAAGTTTTTCAACTGACTTTGCCAAATTAATGTCAAATGCATCGTGTAGGTTACGAAACAAATTTACCAAGTGACTTTACATACGAGATGAGTTGAGGAAAACCTAAAAACCCCGTCCAGAGTGGAGGCGGTGACCAACGCGATACAAGCCGTTTTCAACTCGGTTTCAAAATCAAGTGTGTGCCACAAAACGGGCATAACATAATGCCAATGTCCGCCATTAACACTTGCCACAATTCCGAATGTTAGCGTTTCCTGTGTGGTTTATGTAGTACAATCCTCTTCCGGGTGGTGTAATTGTAATTTGCTTTTCTTTTTGTTTTGTGTTTTGCACTTTTCGGCTACCAACATAAAGTGGAAAAGGAATGTATCAATCCCTGGATCTGATTGGTCTGAAGTTTATCTCTTTCCGGCTGGTGTAATTGTTATTTGGTTTTCTTTTTTGCTAACAACTGCGTGTTTTGCACTTATCGGCCACTGGACACACCAACCTTATCTTTAAAAGGGGCAACAAGCAAGAAAGGATCACAGCGATTTTCAAAACAAGCTGAGATTTAAAAAAAACAAAAACAAGGATATTTTTGATGGCACGGACATTTTCATTGATCAAAGGATTATGATTGTGTTGCTTGACTGCAATTTGCATTAAAATGTACATGTTTTAACAAAATAAAAGGCCTGGCTTTTATTTATACACATGGTGTACATTTAAATATACGCTCACTAGCCACTGGGTGTAGTGAGCGTCAATCTGGAAATCTAATGCGTGTACCTAAAGTTGTGACCAGTGAGTGTAGGTTACATTATGCTTAATCACCATGATCCATAAGATACACAAATTGACAATTTTTTTTCTCACCCTCCATCTTTTCATCTGCTGCATCTTTGCTGTCTGCAGCTGCAGCTTCTTCACCAGCAGGAGGTGCTGAAATAACATCAAATATCAATTCTGGTCACCTAGAAGACTCAATCAATCACTCACGTCTGCCAGCAGCTTTGTCCACTTTCTCTGCTTGCTCCTCTGCAGCCTGATTGGTGAATGGAGCAATGGGATCTTTCACAGCATCTAGTTTCTTCACATCTTTCAAGGGGTGAGCACGCTGAGTCTTACTTGTTTCTTCAGCCACCTTCTCAAGCACTTCATTGGAATGGACTCCCCCTACACCTAGTTCCACTTCCTCTTTCTTCACAACCACAACAGCAGGCTTCTGCTTGTCCTGATCATGCTCCTCCTCTTTTTTGCCTCCTATATCAACAGGGAGACCTACACCTTGCTGTACATCGTTTTTGTTCTCTTCCCCTTCCACTTTTTTCTTTTCCTCCTCCAATTCTGCATTGTTCTTTCTGGTGTCTATCTGAACTTCATCATGCGGGATAGGTGGTTCGTGGCGGTGGGCCTCTCCCTCTGGCACAGCAACACCTGTGTGAACAGAAAAGGGTCATTCCGTATACTGTAGTTCAATTTCGAGGCAGTTTGTTTTCTGCCACTGGCTCAGTTTCCTTACCAGCATCAGGGCGGTCCAACTGCACCTCTTCCTCCTTGCTCTTGGGCAGTTCCACTGGTCCTTTAATCTGGGGGGCTTCCTCTTGCTCCCTCTTGTCAGGTTGCATCAACTCCACTGCTTGAGGGTCAGGGTGGTCTACCTCCACTGGCTTGTTTGGAGCATTATCTACACAAGTGCAGACACACAAAATGTAACATGGCAACTCCTGTTGATTTAGTGTTTAAAATGACCTTTACAAAATACTCTTAACAATGTAAGGGTAGCTGAATGGAACTAATGACGGTAAATGTTGGCTTAATTTAAATGTCAGTCTCCTATATCACTGTATTAATCGTCTCCATTAACTGTTGGGTCAAAAACCACTGGCATTAACAGCTATGGCTGTAGTCAACTTCCTGATGTGTTTTTAATGAACTTCACAACATGGCAGGAGCTGTATTTGAAGTATCATTGGTTGTCAGCATCTAGCAGCGTTTTACACTTCTGCAAGCGTTTTAAAATATGGTGGCACAAAACCGGATGTTGTGTGATTGGTGTCATTATTAAAGTTTATAAACGAGTTTTCAAATTTCAGAAATGGCTATAAAAGAGCATTTAAAGTTTTCAAAGTTGGACAAAGTGTGGAATACACAACTATAGCTAGGAATTAACACAAAAGCTAACAGGAAAAGACAACTATGAAGATTTTGTTTTGTGACCAGTATGCAAAGTAATGAACTTTTAAAAATGATTTTAAGTATGCTGCAATCACATTTACTCCTCCCTGAGCCACCACCTTATCATGGTGGAGGAGTTTGCGTGTTCCGATGATCCTAGAAGCTAAGTTGTCGGGGGCTGTCATGTCCCTGGTAGGGTCACCCATGACAAACAGTTCCTAGGGGAGGGACCAGACAAAGAGTGGCTCAATAAACCCCAATTATGCACAATAACAATGGACTTCGTTTTCCCTCGCCCGGACGCGGGTCACTGGGGCCCCCATCTGGAGCCTGGCCCCGAGGCGGGGCACGATGACGAGCGTCTGGTGGCCGGGCCTGCACCCATGGGGCCCGGTCAGGCACAGCCCGAAAAGGTAACGAGGGTTACCCCTCCCATGAGCTCACCACTCGTGGGAGGGGCCAAATGGGTCGGGTGGAAAGAGAGCTGGGTGGCGACCGTAGGCAGAGGCCTTGGTCGTCCCATCCTCGGTACAGAAGCTAGTTGTTGGGCCTATTTATCCCATAGCAGGGATCATGCATCAGTTTGCATATGTCAAAATACTTGAAGAGGTCATGTTGCCTTATGCTGAAGTGGACAAGTCAATCCCCCCAAACACACTAGTAAATCAGCAACATTTTGTTATTTAATGGAGTGGCCAGCCCAATCCCTGGACCTTAATTCAATCAAGAACTCCCCCCTTTCAACTAATTGCACAGCCGTAAGAGCGTGCATATCATGAATGCTGGTCTTGTTTGTCTTCTGAGAATCTACTGCATGCCAAAAACATACCAAAAAAAGTGATTCATCTGGTTAGTCACATTGCGCTGCTATTATTTTCCACACTACTGTAGATGCATCTTTAGGGATTTTTTGACACAGAAGGTATAGCAGGGAGGCGGGTGAAAAATGTTTTAGTGGGGGGAAGGGTGTCAGGGGAAATGAGGTAGAGGGGCAAACTGCAAGGTCTGAAGGGCATCTGTCTTGCTCCATCAACATCAAGCTCTTCGAGATGCTCTCAAGATATCATCAAAGTGTTATCTTCTTGGCCTCTCTGTCTCCCTATCAGTTACTCTATTGGGCACGGAATAAAAATAGCTTTGTTTTGTTTTAGATCCTTTCCACTGGCTCACGATAATTCCGTTTGTTGTTTGTGTGCTTGTTTAAGACTTCTAAAGTTCATCTCTGCTGCTTGAGTGTTTAGTAAGAAGTATGGGTGACTTTATGCTTTCGGGAGATAAATGTTTGGATGAAAAACATTGTCAGCCAATGGTGCATGTCCTTACCATGGAGCTCCAGATCTGGTACTTGCAGATTGCTCTTGTCAGGTGCTGGAGGAGGGGGAGCTTGGACTTTGGGGCTGGGGTTCTGGGCTGAGATGGACAGTGTGGTGAAGGTACTGATGAGAAGGATGCCCAAGCCCACACAAAGCACAAGCTATTGACAAGTGAGCAAAAAGAGATATTAGTTTTGCCCCTAAACGAACAGAATTAAATAGGTGTGGAATATGTTGAAACCTGAGCTGTGACACCATTTTTCTGGATCTTCCTGTAGATGAGAGCGGGGCAAATAAAGCAGATGAGGCTACCCATGGTGGCTCCAGTGAGACCCAAAATGGTTTCAACTAAGGAGATAGAGCACAAATGTAATGGATCGTGGCACATTTTTTAAAAACGTTTTATTTACATGAAAACAATGTCACCCGTTCAACGTTAACGGCATAAGTCTCGGCACTCTCTTCTGGATTTGTGATCACAAAATGTGATCAAGTAGATTCCCAAAAAGTTTAAAACTCCGGTAGCAAGAGCGGAGCCGTGAACGTCTGTTGGAAATCAACACTGCAAAAAAGCAGCTTTTTAATATGTTGCCCTGACTTCAGCTGCAATGTCTTTAACATAATCATTTTAATTTCTCATATACAGTATTTGTGATGTTTGATAGCAAATGCTAACTAGATGTTATACACTAAGTATGTATAATGAACACTGCTTAGCTATTTACACTGACAACTCATTTTATGTATGCAACTATTGAGGAGTTACTTGTAATTATCTTTATTGCCATACTGATTTGAATTTTGTATAACTAAATGATATCAACCTTTTTAATGACCTGTAAACTATGAAAGTGTGACTGTGAAATACTATTCATTAGTATCTGATTCATGTCATCAATTGTGGTCTGCAGTTGCTCGATGAGTTTGTGTTTTTCTTCCATGTTTTCTTTGACTTCTTGGAGAGCAATAGCTAAGGCAGCATTAGTATCTTGTTTAACTTCCTTTCTCAGGATATGAATCTCCTTTTTTATGGTATTTGTCCACTTCTTCCTTGTTAAATTTCCTTTTGCAATGCCAGCAGAATCTGTTTTTCCTTTCGATTGTTCTTTTCACATTGCTTCCAGAATGTCCACCATTATCTTTGCGTTTTTGTGGAATTTCTTTCCTAATTGATCTTCCAGTTTCCCAGATTTCTTTGTCAGTCGATCCGTTACAAAATCCGCATGCAAGTTTAGCTGGTTCCTGACGCCGTGCACGGATTTCCTTTGCTGGACGTATGATTACAATTGCGGTCAATAGATTCCATAGGTTTTTAAAAAACTTAAGTGGCAATACCAGAGCACTTGCCGCCAACGTCCGTGCAGCAGGAAGTTTTTTTTTTTCTGGAAGAAAACCTGATGGAGTCAGCAAAAGACCTGAGACTGGGACGGAGATTTGTCTTCCAACAATAGAACGATCCAAAACAAAGCAAAATCTACAATTTAATGGTTCACAAATAAACATTTCCAGGTATTAGAATGGCCAAGTCAAAGTCCAGACCTGAATCCCATCGAGAATCTGTGGAAAGAACTGAAAACTGCAGCTCCATCCAACCTCTCTGAGCTCGAGCTGTTTTGCAAGAAGGAATGGGCAAACATTCCAGTCTCTCGATGTGCAAAATTGATTGAGACATACCCCGAGCGATTTACAGCTGTAATCGGAGCAAAAGGTGGCGCTACAAAGTATTAACTTAAAGGGAGCTGAATAATTTTGCATGCCCAATTTTTCCATGTTTGAAGCCTGAAATGTGGCAAAAGGTCTCAAAGTTCAAGGGGGCCGAATACTTTCACAAGGCAGTGTATATATAAAACTACCACTGCAACAAGACACAGTGGGCACTGTCCACCAAGGGGAGGCCTCAGGAAAATATTGACTTGAGAGTCCAGGAAACAAACACTGGCAAATAGGTTTTGTTTCCTGTTGTGCGGCTTTGCTGTAGCAAACCAAAAGCAGTTATCCTATTGCCAGCTCCATTCAGGCTTTCTACCACCATTGATAATTTGCTGCCACCCAGCCCCTTGCTCCATGCTTGTATCCCTGGCACCCCATACTACTGGCAGGAGTATCTTTGTGGGCTTTGTTGGGCTGGTTTCAGCCCCCAAAAGCCACCTCTTATCCAGAGGACTGACACCATATTGTCTCCCACAGATTTAGTGTATGTTCTCCCAGGGGTTCTTACCTCCCTTCCCTACAGTCTATTAGTTTGCTTAGATATATACAGAACTAAGCACTGTTTGTATTTTTGTGTGTCCAACCTATGAAAAGTTAAACAAAAAGTCGCATAAAAGTAATTAATTCAACAAACACAAAACAGTTACATCTGAGCATTTTGGAGATGTGAGTGGAACCATTAAACATGTACTGTGTATGGAGAACTGCATGTGTGTTTGTTCCAATCAAAGCCCAAAAGACTAAGAACCCTTTATCTAATCCCTCCACCGCCAATCTTAAAAGGAGACAAAACTTAGAGCCCTGGTTTAAGGACTGTGTTCCAGTCAGACTCACATTCACACGTGTCGTAAAAGTACACCAAAGTGACTCGGCCCAAACAAAAAAACGTGCATATTTTGAGACTTTGAATCAAAAACATATAGAAGATGATGAGGTTGTACCATTGGGGATGAGAATGCCTCCCAGCATAGTGCCAAACACAATGCTGAGGGTGATCATCTTGAAGCGCAGAGGAGGCATGTATCCACCGGCTGCAAACGTCCCATCTTTCTGCTGCAACACACAATAGAACAAAAAATACATATTTTGATACACTCCTGATCAAAATGTTGAGGCCAGTTTTAAAATTTCAAGAATTTACATGTTTCAAAATTTAAACTGAATAAATGTGAGTGAGACAAAGAAATTAAGCAATTTATTGCAAAAAAACAAACTGATTCACAAGTTTAAAAAAACAGCAAAATAGCTGATTCTGAAAAAAAAAACAGAAAACCCCTTAAAACAGAAATAAAAGCCACCCTCATTAGGGTTGTGGGGGTTGCTGGAGCCTATCCCAGCTGACTTTGGGCGAGAGGCGGACTGGTCGCCAGTCAACCACAGGGCAGACAAACATTCATACCGATGGACAATCTAGAGTCCCCAATTAATCTAGCATGCATGTTTTTGGAATGTGGGAGGAAACCAGAATACCCGGAGGAAATCCACGCACGCACAATGAGAACATGCAAACGCACAGAGATGCCCAATGGAGATTCGAACCCTGATCTCCTAACTGTGAGGCCATCATGCTACCCACTCATCCACCGTGCTGCAAATTTATTCAATTCAATTTCAATAGAAATGTATTTGTATACCGCCAAATCACAACAGCAGTCATCTCATGGCACTTTACACATGCAGGTCACAGAAAGCCAACTGAAACCCCACATGAGCAAGCATTTAGCGACAGAGGCAAGGAAAAACTCCCTCTTTGGACAGACCGGTTGTGCTGCGATATAAAAGAATAGAGGCATACATGGTAGATCAAGCCAGAAGTCTTAGTCTTAGACCAAGGAACAAAGAGAATCGCCTCTGATACATATCAGCATATCAATTCTAACTGTCTGCTTTAGCGAAGAGCTGGGTTTTTAGTTGACGTTTAAATAAGAGAGGGAGAGTCTGCCCCCCGGATTGAGTCTGGAGATGGTTCCATAACAGAGGAGCATGGTAACTAAAGGATCTCCCATTCTACTTCTAAAGATTCTATGAGTGACAGGTAATTGTATATTCTGTGAGCGCAGTGTTCTACTGGGTCGATAGGGTTCCAGGAGCTCTTAAAGATATACTGGTGCCTGATCGTGTGGCGCTTTATATGGAAGAAGAAGAATTTTGTATTCAATGCTAAATTGTACTGGTAACCAGTGCAGTGAGGCTAATACAGCCGAGATATTAGCTCTACGTTTGGTTCCGGTTAAGACATGTGCGGCAGAATTTTAGCTGAAGGGCCTTTTAAGATTTTTAGGGCAGCCTATTAACAAGGCGATACAATAATCCAACCTGGAGGTCACAAAAGCACGAACAAGTTTGTTGTCTCTCAGTGTTCAAATAAAGTTACCATTGAAATTATAGACTGATCATTTCTTTGTTAGTGGGCAAACTTACAAAATCAGCTGGGGTTCAAATACTTTTTCCCCTCACTGTATATATTTTTGTGAAAGGTTAAAGTGTATACTTTTTGCAGTTTATTATTTTTTGCTGTATGTTAATTAGAATATATTTATGTATACCTTATTTAGTAGTTTGCTTATTTGTTTAGTTTATGGGCTTTATTGGGCCATGGGCACGAGGGGATATAAGGGTGTCAGAATATGTTTTTACATTTGTACGGCATAAAACCACCAACCCCTGGTGCAGCTAAGTGATTATTTGAGTTGTGTTTAGTATAAGCTGAATCACGTCTTTGTTAGTTTTTCTTTGTTATTTTTATTTTTTGGGGGGACAAATAGTCACTACAGTAGGTCAAGTGGGGTCTGGGTCTGTTTTGCTGCCTCAGGACCTGGAAGACTTGCTGTGATAAATGGGATCGTGAATTCTGCTGTCTACCAAAATTCCTGAAAAATAATGTCCAGACATCTATTCGTAACCTCAAGCTGAAACGAACTTGTGTTCTGCAGCAAGGCAATGATCAAAACACACCAGTAAGCCCACATCTGAATGGGTGAAGAAAAACAAAATGAAGATTTGAGTGATTTCGTCAAAAGTCCTGACCTGAATTCATGCTGTAGCATGACCTTAAAAAGGCGGTCCATGCTGGAAAACCCTTCATTGTGGATGAATTACAACAATTCTGCAAAGTCAAGTGGACCAGAAACCTCCACAAGGCTAATTTTTATTTATTTATTTAAAACTGCATTTTGTGTTCCATTTACATTTTTTTGATGATCTGAAACAAGCTTGACAAACATGCAACAACAAAAAAATCAGGAAGGGGCCAAACACTTATCAAACAACTATACGTCCGAAAACATAGCAAGGTAAATATTGTTTGTGCAATACCTCAAAATGTGCAATGTATGCTGTGGATGGTTCCTCTAACATGCATGCTATCACTTAAGTAAGTCACTTATGTTTGTATATTAAGTCTCATGTGTCAATATGGTGGGTAGAAAAAACTGGAATTGGTATCAAAGTTGAGTTCTTTTCCTGATATATTTGAGGCTAGTGCTTACATCGGAGACACACTACTGTCAATGACTCAGGCACAGCAAACATGTTGTGTACTTGTACTTGTTATGTTGAACATGTGAACTGTGCATACACTAAAGCGTGTGGTGGACTTGCAAGCTCACCTGCTGTTCAAATAGCATGGTGTTGATGGCCTGGCGACAAGGCAAGATCATCATCGGAAAGCCGACCGCCACGGACATCATAAATCCTACTCGGATCATCGCCGTCACCAAGTTGGAAGGGAAGTTCATCAACACGTTGCCCGCAATGTTCTCTGTGAAACTGACATAGCCAAAGAAGCCCACCTGAAATTAAAATGCCTTCATGAGCATAACATTCTCCAGGTAAGACGTCAATTAGCTTTGCATTACATTTTTACTGTAGGTACAATAAGCAGTGCCACACTAACACTTGCACCTTTAGTCATGCTAGCAACTAACAACCCCCCTGTGACAAGCGCCTAAGTCAGTAGAGATGCATCTTCACTTACAGTGATGTAGAAGACAGTGACTACATTGAGTGCCGAGGTGAAGATGGTGCTCATGCGTTTGACAGATGGCTCGTCCAGGCTGTCGTAGGTCGGCAGTACCTGCCTGCAAGTGACAAGCATACAACAGACTACAAACACCATTGTTGCTGCATCCATGTGCCATGTGACATCTTAAACCAACCGACTGACTTGGATCTGGTTAATTTAGCCAGGGACTTCTGAAGTAACATAATAGATCAGTGTTAGACAACTATTTTGTTTCGTCAGGCCAACCTTTTTTCCCGCGCATTAACTAAGCTTAAACCCTAAAATATATACAGCATTAATCTAAATATAGGTGACCCCTCTTTTTCAAGACCTGTTTTGGAAAAATATTTTTTCTGAAAAAAATAAAAATAAATAAAGTTTTCAACAACTATTAAAAATCACATTCTTAACCCATTTCTTTTGGTGCTTAACAATGTTTTGATGAGTCTGCTTTAACCATGTTTAGCTCCGGCATTTCTCCAGGTCGCTGTGGGACAGACAGTAAGAAAAGCTATGTAGAGAAGTAATTTGGCCCAACCTGTTGGCTTGTATGTGTAACCCCGTACATACAGTAGCCTCTGATTAGACAACATTCCTTTTACAGACTTTTTTCTGAGGAAAATATACCATCGTTTATTAAGGTCAAGTTGGTGTACTATACATTACATCATATTCACTATATATAAACCGCAACATACCTGCCAACATTTTTTCAGAAAAAAGGGAACATTTTGTTTTTTTCCTCGAGTATTTTCAACAGTCTCACACTTTACCGACTGCAGGATGGGTTATGCCAATTTTTGTCCAAGTGTTGCACAGTGGATTGGAAAGAGAGGACTTTTTTCATGAAAGTTAAAATATGCTAAACTATTAAAAACAGGTGGGTGATGGGATAGAATAGCAAAATACAGTAGTTCTCTAGGGAAAATAGCATGGTTGACAGATATGAATCAGACGCTTATTAGCAAATATTTGGTTCATCAGATCGACACATGGCTGCAGCAAGTTTGGTACAAGTGGCGCAGCGCTGAAAGTCACAATGGACATAATGTTTAATATTAGCAATTTATGGGGACATACAGTATGTTTAACAAAGCAAAGAAAAAATGTTTTCTATTTCTAACTGATAGAAATGGTGCAAAGGCAATAGAGGGCGTGTTGTATCCAGTGAAGTGTGTGTGCGTGCTTGTGACAAAGGGGGGTGACAATAGTCAAGGCTGTCTGAGGTGTCTGCTCGTTTATACTTATGTGTCTTATTTTTCACTGTCACTCACCGCTATGCACTATAAGAAATTGTTGGAGGGTGTGGCTGCATTAACCAGTGGATTTACAAGCTGACATTTAACACCTGGTTCTGGCAGGTTTGAAAGCGTTATAAACTTGGCCTCACACTCTGCTCTCCCCAGCATGCATGTGAAAGTACAGATCAGCAAAAGGCCATAACTTTCAGTCTCTTGTCTTGGCCTGACTGGCCTGGCCTCACTTTTAGGTTTATGAGCAAGAACGGTCCTGTATGCCTGCTCTGTGACTAATCCACAAACCATTACATCTCAATGCCAAAGTTAATAAATAAAACGGCATTTCTAGGTGGGGAGATAAGGCATCTGATGGTCACTGTTTACAGACTTCTTTGTTTGTATTTACTATAGTTTGTGGTTAACTCTCTAACAAGATAAACTGGAAATATATTATTATTTAAACAAAATTGAATTGATCTTAGCACGTTTGAGAATTCCCACCCCCCCAAGTTTCTCCCTGAAGTCTTCTTGCACCTTTCAGAGTGAGGTGAGCTTCTTAATCACTTCATTAAGGAACTGGTCCAAGCCTATGCTTCCAACATTATGGGAAAAAGTTTGAGAAAGGCCTTTTTTTTGTTCCAGTAGGACTGTGCCTCAGTGTCCATAAAGACACCCTTGGATGAGGTGTAAAAGAACCCTTTCAAACACCACTGGAAACTACAATAGAGATTGTGAGAAGACCCATGATAGGTTCTAGTTGTGAGGGGAGAACTAATCAATAGGTCTATTTTTCTGTTGGTGTAATTGCTAGGTGTCCCAATATATTTGTCAATAGCGTGTTGCCAAATGTATCTGACTGCAAGTCAGAATCCAAACATCCCATCACAATGTTAAGTAATGATGTAAGAGCAAGTAAATCTGTTTGGTGGATGTAATAAAACTTCAATGTGCTGAGAGCTATTTAATCAGCGTGTGAATGAATGAGTGTGTGTTTGTGGGAGGACTGCAGTCTAGCACGTTGATTACTGGTTTGGCTTCAGTCTGCCCGCCACCTAACGGAGGGAGTGCCTTCCTCGCTGGGATCTGATGGCAGGCCAACATATCATCCAAGTATGAGTCAGCGGCACTTGGGGGACCTGGTGCCCGGACACATGAGCATACACGAGCAGGTTTTCTTGAGTGTGTGCACACCTCACTTCCACACCATTTTAGTTCTTATTGTTCCAGACCCAGGCCTATTGTCACCCTCTGCTATCACTTACCTCTCTTTCTCACAGTCATACACAGACACAAGCCCATACACCAACCTCACACATACAAATTCAGACACGCATGTCTGGTTAGAGCGTCACATGATTGCCACTAACCCAAAGTGAGAACCAGAAAAGAAAGTCAACCAAGCATGCAGATGGGTAAGAAATGAGAAAGTTCCAATTAAGCTGTTAAAATGTGATGTTTATTTATGACGTTGTGATAAGAAAAGGGAAGGAAAATATTGGTGAAAGACTTCCTTTGAATTAATTGCCTAATATAAAAACAACCCGGTCCAATATTGATATCGCATCAGCAGCCCCCAAAACAAGTATTGGATTACATGGGCCTGCACCCAAAATCTTCAATATTGGCACTCCGATACAAGCAGTCAATTTCAGACTGAGCTCCAGCTCGTCTACCCAGCAGCGGTCCAATAGAGCCCACATGTTTACAACTGCTCGTGCTAATGTGTTAAGATAGGACTGGGAGTGATGTCAGCCATGTGTATTTTTGTGAAAAGTCTAAAATACATGTTGCACTTCCATTGAATTCCATTTTCATCCACTTATCTGGGTCATAGTCGTAATGGCTGTAGTCTCAATAAGAAAGTCCAGACTACCCGGTCCCCGGCCACCTCTTGCAGCTCCACCAAGGGGACCCCCAAGGCATTCCCAGACCAGCTGTGAGACATAATCCCTGCAGCGTGCTCTGTCTGCCTCCGGGCCTTCTCCCGGCTGGGCATGCGGAACACCTTACCGAGGAGGCGTCTGGGAGACATCGGACTAGATGTCCGAGCTACTTCAGCTGGCTCCTCTATGTGAAGAAGCAGCGGCTCTACTCTGAGCTCCTCCCGGATGGCCGAGCTCCTCACCCTCTCTCTTAAGGTGAGTCCATCACCCTACAGAGGAACTTGTAACCACAATCTCGTTCTTTCGGTCATGACCCAAAGCACATGACCACAGGTAAGTGTGGGAACATAGATCGACAACTAAATTAGGAGCTTTGCCTTCCCGCTCAGCTCTCTCTTCACCACGATGGTCCAGTAGGGCGACTGCATTTCTGCAGACGCTGCACCGATCCGCCTGTCGACTTCGAGTTCCAACCTTCCCTGACTCATAAAGACCCCGAGATACTTGAACTCCTCCATCTGGGGCAAGGTGTCACTCCCAACAATCCACCCATTTCTGACAGAGAACCATGGCCTCAGATTTGGAGGTGCTTAGTCATCCCAAAAGCTTCACAGTCAGCTGCAAACTGCTCCAGTAAACGCTGAAGGTCACAGCCTGATAAGGCCATCAAGACCACATTTTCATGCACAATTATCCCCTAGTGGCACAGAACTGGAAAAGTTAAGTACGACTAAGCGCATCACGAAATTGAAAAGTGTTATCCGACATAAAAAAGTAACTAGCGATAACAGAAAAGATGATCAGTGAGTGAGTAGTGAGAAAAGTCAAGTTTAAATGCTTAATTGAGCACCTTGAACCTCACCATATACTGTAATGTCTGGCTGCTACTACATTGTGGAGAAAACTACCTCTGATACTGAAAGTGAGTCTGTTTATATAGTACTTACTGTTAGTGATTATTATGAGCAGTATCACTTGATCAAGCCTTTTCTTTGCAAACTACAAAATAAGTAATACAACTGTGTGATTGATTTTGCCATCAGCATCACCAATATTTAAGGCTGCAAATTTGGTATCGGATCGGAAGTGAATAAGTCGTATTAGGACACCCATAGTAACTAATACTATATTGTGAAACTGCCTACCTGAGCTGACTTCTGCGGTGGAACTCTTCAAAGTTAAACATCCTAGAAGTGGTACAATTTGGAGTTCAACTAAAACTAAAAAATATGCCTCATACACTAAATCAAAATTCATGTCACACTAGCCTTATTCAGTGAGAATCTAAAAGATTAGTTCACAAGAATGTTTTTTGGTTTGCCCTTTTTGCTGTTTTTGTAATACCATCTTAAAAGGGCGCCTGCGATGGGAGAGAGGAGAAATGTCATAACAATAACTTATTGCAAAATATGAAAGGGTCTGTCTGTGCAGCACAAGAGCAATACAATTACAATAATTTATATTCCATGGCTCATGAAAAGGACCAGTCACGAGTGAGCTGGAGCCTATGCCAGCTGACTTGGGAGAAAGGTGGCGTACACTCTTAACTGGACGCCTGTCAATCCCAACCAAACAACCATCCACACTCATGTTCGCACTTATGGACAACTCAGAGTCTCCAATTAACTTAACATGTATATTTTGTGTAAGCGGGAAGACATAATCACAGGGAGAACATGCAAACTCCACACAGAGATGCCCTAACGGACATTCAAACCCTCAATCTCCTGATTGTGAGGCCAACATGCTAACCGCTCGTCCTTTGTTTTAGAGTTATTGAACGGTGGTTAACTTCGCTTTATGTTAAAATGTTACTTCAAACATTTCCATTGCTTGCAGTTAATAAAGGTTTCATAATGTTTTACATTATTTCCTATGGAAAGTATTCGAGAACAAAAAAACAAAAACAGCATCACAGAATGAAAGTGTTCAACTTTGACATTCCACTGCATTGCACATTAACAGCAATATTTTCCTTCTACTGTAACACTCCGCTAAAAATGAGTTTCTCATTCAAAGTCTCTACTGTGTCTTGAGAAATCATGCAAGGAAACATGCATTAATTTAGGATAAAATGAAGTAAAACAATTAAAGCTCCCTGCTGGAATTATTAGTGTGACCATTCATCCCGGATAGGGACTACAGTCTAATGTCTCGCCATCACTGAGCTTGTGAGATTTTTTTTTTCTTTTTTTAACAGTACTGTCCTGTGCGGGAGTAGTACTTACGACTGACAGGCGAAGGCCATCCCACAGATGGGGAGACAGCGAAACACCCCCTCCCAGCGCACCACATTGACCTGCCCTAGCCACCAGCCACTGAGCAGCCCATGTTTGAATGAGGATAGCACCATCTAAGGGGAAGGAGTGGGCGTTGGGGTTACAGCACAAACCAAATAAAGACGGTGGGAGCGAGCAAAGGGGGAATTCCATGCATGTGTATAAATCATGAATGAGGAGAGTGAACCAGAAAAGATGTGGACATGGAAATCCCATGCTGTACAGAAACCTGAAAAATTTGCATGGCAATGAAGTAAAAATGAACTGCTACATTTTAAAAATAAGAGGAAGCAAGTGAAATCTCTGAAACAGCATTCTCCATGCAGGCTGCTCATCCTGGTGGTAACATTAAGAGACCAAAAAATTATCATTTCACTTGACTTAACACCGCTACTGCCATTCATTCACACACACGCACACACAGGTGACACACAGGTGACACAACTCAAGAGAAAAAACAAATTAAAGGTGAAAATTTAAAAGACGCTAGCAGGATGTTTAGGCATTGTTGGGAGGGTATTTTACAGGGCAATGATATTCAGGCTTCAAATGTGGCACCTCCTCCACTGCCCTTTAACTGGTGGTGTAATATACTGGGGGTGGGTCCCAGCGTTTACTTACGGGTGACAGCAGAAGGTTGTGGCGATAATAGGCAGGCACTGTATGACGCCCTTCAAGCGCCACAGGTGAACCCGCTCCAACCAGGAGCCCGAGATTATGCCGTAGCGCAGGGACGACAACACTATCTACAGCATGAGCAGCAAGGAGAGCGGCGGAAGAGATGAGAGTTGAAGAAAATGGGTGCCAGAAAGGTGGAGAGGGTAAACAGTGCACACGAGTGTAAACAACATACAGAGGGAAAAAGAAAGAAGGAACAGGAGGGATAAGAGGGGAGATTTGTGATTGTTAGAGGGTTCAGGGGTTCTGGTATGGACCAGGCTGAGCTGGGCCTGCATCTATTCTACTTCTCCAGGCTGTTGACACGTCACAGAATTAATTGACAGAGTTACTGTAATGCACTGTGATGCCTGTGGAAGCAGGAGTACAAGTTGAATCACAAAAGGCTGGAAATCAAAGATGTCAATATATTTAATGAAATAAAGACATGAAAAGTACAGGATTTACACATCTGACTTCTATTCACTTCACATTTGGGGCATTCTAGCATTACTAGTGGACAAAACTGCATATTTTGTAATTGAGCACATCTGTTCTTAGGGACCAAAAAAAAATGCAGCAATGGTTGTCAGTCTAATGTGAGTCACTTTGGTGTCTCAATTCACCTAAAAAAAAAAAAAAAATCTACACTGGATATCTGAAATCAAGGTTTGTTTGTTTTTCTTGTCAAAGACTTGGACCAGTTTGCTTATCTTAAGTAATATGGACTGAAATCAGAGATATACTATTAAATAAAATGAGAAATTTCAATTGTTTCGACTCATATGTTTTTGTTTTGTTGACTTTTTCACAACATATTACCTAAGTTAAGCACTGTGCTCTAACATAGTATGAAAATATATTAGGGATGCTCTGACCAGGGTTTTATGTTGCCGATACCAATGATCCATGAGTGAAATTGTCCAAAACTGATCACACAGATGATAGGGTTTCCCCTTGAACTTTTTTAAAGTGAAGAGAGAGCTGAGCCGGAAGGCAAAGCTCTTAATTTACCGGTCGATCTACGTTCCTCCCCTCAACTATGGCCATGAGCTTTGGGTAGTGACCGAAAGGACAAGATCGCAGGTACAAGCAGCCGAATTGAGTTTTCTCCACGGGGTGGCTGAGCTCGCCCTTAGAGGTAGAGTGAGAATTTGGGAGACACAGCTGCTCCTCCAAAATGAGAGGAGCCAGAGGAGGTGGCTCGGGCATCTGGTTAGGATGCCCCTAAACGCCTCCTCGGGGAGGTGTTCAGGGTACGTCTGACCGGTAGGAGGCCTCGGGGAAGACCCAGGTCACGCTTTGGGATCCACCGGGAGGAGGTGGGCGAAGCGGCCAGAGAGAACGAAGTCTGGGTCTCCCTGCTTAGGCTGCTGCCCCCGCGACTCGACTTCGAATAAGCAAAAGAAATGATTGGATGGATGGAGTATTATGTGACCGATACAAACAGATTGTTCAAAGCATCCCTAAAAATAAAAGTGTTAGAAAGTGTAACAGGGAGCAAAACAACATTCAGTTGATTTAAATATATACAAAAGGGATCATTTAGGCCTACAAGACAATGAAATAGCTTGTGATGTTAATATAAACAGCCTAAACCTTTTGATAAAATTTGATAAATGGAATGAAATCAACTGTAAAATGCACGTACTATTACAATTTGTGGGAACTAAAACAGTTTTGTCCACATAAGTTCATGCAGACCTAAAGTAAATCTATTATGTAAATAATCTGTCAATACAAAGAGTTGCGGTTCAGAGAGAGTAGCTGGCTTACCGTGAACATGAAGAGGGTGTAGAATACGAGTGCCATGGCCGAGAAGGACTGAATGGAGGACATCATGTTCCTCTGTAGACTCAGAGGGAGCACAATGAAGAGAGATACTGCAATCAGCAGTAGGATGCGAAAACTGCCAGTGACCTTTAAAAACAAATGATACAGATTTATTTGCCAGTTATTTATTAGTTAGATAGTTATTATTTATTTGCCACAACTTTGGTGATGTTTTTTAAAAAACCTGTCAACCTGTAAACCCAACAGTTGAGCAAAGAAATTTGATCCCAAATCAGCAATGACCACATAGAAGGCAATACAAGTGCCCAGCATCAAACCAATCATACTGCAATGACAGGAGGCACAAGATAGTTATTATGTGTAGATTTTGTAGATGAGAATACACAATGGGTGTGAATGATGACACTTGCCTGGTTTCCACCAATGCCTTTCCAGGTTGGCCATAAGCATGGAAGGCTGCAGAGACACGAGTGATGAACAACGTGAACAACGTGTGTGCAAACGCGTGACAATGTCTAAAAAAAACAAAAGCAGCCATCAAAACAAAGCCAGAGTCTACTGGCGGTTCACTGTGTGGACTGAAGTCCAACATAAACATCTAATCAGATACATTTGTTGAATGGTTGTTATAGTTTTGCAAATGGAATCAAGACTCCTATCGGTTGTATAGTCAGCCGTGATGATCTTTTATCCAGAACATATCTTACCCAACCCGGCATAAGTCCTTCGTTTGGTGTTGCTGGCAGTGTGAACCAGGAACATGCACGACTTGTGGGTCATCCAGGAGCAGAGGAACAACAAGAGAGTTCCCAGTACAATCCCACACTGAGATAAAAACAGCACAAGTTAAATGGAGAACACTTGACGCATCAATCTTTAAAAATATGACTACATAAACGACATGGCTAGGAATCAAGGCTGTGTTTTATACAGCACGGATAGTATGCATGTACAGTGGTGTGAAAAAGTGTTTTACCCATTCCTGATTTCTTCCCCCCCCATGTTTGTCATACTTAAATGTAGATCAAGGACAGCGCAACTGAACACAAAATGCAGTTCTTAAATTAAACTTTTCATTATTGAAGGAGAAAAAAATCCAAACCTACATGGTCCAGTGTGAAAATGTTATTGCCCCTTAAACCTAATAACTGGTTGGGCCATACTTATTAGCGACAACTGCAATCAAGCGTTTGCGAGAACTTGCAATGGCCCACTCATCTTTACAGGAATGTTGTCATTCTGCCCCACTGGAGGGTTTTCCATGGTCATGCTACAGCATTTCAATGTGATTCAGGGCAGATCTTTGACTAGGCCAAGTCTTCATTTTGTTTTTCTGCACCCAATCAGAGGTGAACTTGCTGGTATGTTTGGATCATTGTCTTGCTACAGAACCCAAGTTTGTCTCAGCTTGAGGTCAACAGATGGCCGGACATTCGCTGTCAGGAGTTTTTGGTAGACAGCAGAATTCATGGTTTTGTTTATCACAGCAAGTCATAAAGGCCCCGAAGCAGCAAAACTGCCCCAGACCATCACACTACCACCACCATATTTTACTGTTTTGTATTTTTCCAAAGGTCTTGTGAATCATCCAAATGTTTGTCAAAACTGAGACTCCTGGGAAGGTTCATCACTATTGCATGATTTCGCTATTTGTGGAAAATTGCACTCATGGTGGTTTGCTGGAGTCCCAAAGCTTCAGGAATGGCTTTGTAACCTTTTCCAGAAGGATGGATCTCAATTTCTTTCTTTGTCATTTGTTCCTGAATGTCTTTAGATCTTGGATCTTTTGCTCTACTTCACTTCATCATGTAGGTCATATTGAGATGATTTCTTGTTAGGGAACAAGTGTGGCAGTAGTCAGGCCTGAGTGTGGCTGAAGAAATTTAACTGAGGTGTGATAAACCACAGTTATGTTTTAAAATCACTTTTTCCACACAAGATCATGTAGGTTTGGATACTTTTCCTCCCTTAAATAATAAAAAGTTTCAATTAAAAACTGCATTTTGTGTTTAGTTGTATTGTCATTGACTAATATTGACATTTGTTGGATGATCTGAAACATTTAAGTTGACAAACATGCAATAAGATAAGATGTTGGGAAGGGGGCAAACACATTGTCACACCACAGCACAACCTGCAATACAGAGACATGTGAAAATGTGCCATATCTATTGCCATTTTCTGCCATATCATTACATTCACCACTTTTCATGTTCTTTCTTTCCATGGAACTTCATTTTTACTTCCACACAACGGAGAAGCAATGAGGCAGGAAATTAAGAGTAACCACTTCCTTCCTTTAAATGATATTTTAAACATTATGCTTGCTCCATTTTCCACATGGACAGTTAGTTCAGTAGGTGTGTTGATCAAAACCTGTTCCTGTGGTTTTCTGATATAACCAATATTTGAGAGATGACTTTGTATGAGTAAAACCATTTCTGACACGATGATGACAGGGTAAACTTTGTCCTATCTTATGCCAATATTCACTCATGGCCACAGTGCAAAGACTAAATATCACTACAAGATCAAAAAAAAGTATACTCTATACTAGGTGGTCGAGTGGGTAGCACATTGGCCTCACAGTCAGGAGGTTCAAGGTTCGAGTCTCAATTGGGCATCTCTGTGTGGAGTTTGCATGTTCTCCCCGTGTGCGTATGGTGGTTTTCTCCGGGTACTCCAGTTTCCTCCCACATTCCAAAAACATGCATGTTAGCTTCATTGGCGACTCTAAATTGTCCATCGGTATGAATGTGAGTGTGAATGTTTGTTTGTCTTCATGTGCCCTGCCATTGAAAGTCTCTCCAGCGTGTCTGGGTCTTTCCCGAGGCCTCCTACTGGTTGGACGTGCCCTGAGCACCTCCCCAGGGAGGCGTCCGGGAGGCATCTTAACCAGATGATCGGGGTTAAGTAGATGATTGTTTTGAAGGAAAGGATGTAACTGATGCCCTGCGATTGGCTGGCGACCAGTCCAGGGTGTACCCCGCCTCTCGCCCAGAGTCAGCTGGGATAGGCTCCAGCATCCCCGCGACCCTAATGAGGACAAGCGGTATAGACAATGAATGAATGAATGATGTATCAACTTGTTGATGTTATCAACTATTTTCTCTAGGATCTTGGAGAAAAATGGAAGGTTGGATATTGGTCTGCAATTAGCTAGGAAATGTGGATCGAGGTTAGGTTTCCTAAAGAAGTGGTTTGATTACAGACACTTTGAATGATTGGGGTAGGTAGCCTGTCACTAGTGACTTCTTGATTATATGGACAAGAGCTGTGTAGACTGGTGGAGTAGTATCTTTAAACAAATGAGTGGCGATGGAATGTAACTCGCAAGTTGAGAAGTTAGAGGATAAGTTAGCTGTTCAGGAGGGAAAAAACTATTCAAGTGTGTGTCAGTCATTGCCTTTTCCACTATGGTCGCTGTGGAAAAGTTATCTGAGTTGAGTTATCTGTTATTCTCCGCTCTGCCTTGATTAGTTTCACCATGCGTCTGACGTAGTCACGCACTATCCCCCGTCAGTTAACCAATCAGCGCGTTAGTTTCTGATGATGTCGTTCAATCATGGGACCCGTGGCGCCAATCGCATGTGTATTTCTTGCCGCGAAGATTCAGTTTAGTCAGACGCCGTGAGGACGCCAGAGGAGAGCTGGGCTGCAGGAGCCATCGGCTACCGCGTCCAAAACCCGATCGAAAGGGGGTTATATGCGTTGCTATCCACGGAAATTGGCCAGGTTTCCCAGTTACTTAACCTGATGGCGAGCTGAGGAGCGGGCTTTGAGCCTAAGGATCTTGTTTTGAGCGATGGGAAAGCCACTAGCCCTCTGCCGGGCCGGTAGGGAGCTCCTGTAGTCCAGGGAATCTCTCACTCACATACATCTTTTACTGCACTATGAACTGCTGAAACTTTCACCTACAATTCCGTTGGATTCCTTTATCACCCAGACGTGGGTAATTCAGTGAACTGTGGGTGGGTTTGAGGGTATGGACCTTTGGATTTCTATGGTTCCTCTAATATCTATGGACTATTGCATTGCTGTGTACGAGCTTTTCAGAAGATTGTATCAATTTCTTATTATTGAATGAATCTAGAAAAATGATTTGTCTTTGTTCTCTATGTTTGTGAATGGCCATTCACACACGGTGTTTCCAGTATGTTGTGTTTTTTGTTTTTTTTATTGTCAATACAAGGTTCACCCCAACTGCAAATTTAAGTCTCTGTAGCCGATTCCTAGACTTCTGATCACTAGCCTGTTACATTCCAATATTACTACCAGCCTTTGTATTATAGCTTAATAATACCTAGGCTACATGTACAACAGCAGTTAATGGGGGTAGGTGATTTATTTGGCGTCTAATAGTAGCAATTGTATTGTCAAAAAGGTTTGATTATGGTAGTGTGTAATTAGCAAATTGACACACAGCTAAAAGCACCCAAGAATGGCTAAGAGGAAAACACTGTACTATTCTAGATGGTCCTTTTATGAGCCCTGACCTAAATCCTATTGAGCATCTTTGGAAGGAGCTGAAACATGCCGCCTGGAAAGGGCACCCTATAAACTTGAGACAACTGGAGCAGTTTGCTCTTAAGGATTGGGTCTAAATACCATACCTACTGAAAGATGCAGAAGTCTCATTGACAGTTACAGGAATTGTTTGATTGCCTCAGAAGGTTGTGCAACAAAACATTAAGTTAATGGTAGAATCATTTTTGTGCAGGCATGTTTATTGAGTTTATTTTTTTATAATTCTGTTGATGCATGGTTGAAAAGGAGTGTTTGACTTTCTTTGGTTACATTTCAAATGATTTTGCTTTATTATTACTTTCAAGTTATTTCTGTGACCATTGTGAGTTTTTCTTTGATTAACTGAAGGGTACCAACAACTTTGTCCACGTGTGCAGGTGATACTGCAAGTTTTAGATCGCGACTTTGCCTTTAATTTGATGATCACCGATAACAGCAGGAAAGTGATAAAACAATGGTGTAAACTTCTGGGCGTCTGGCCCAAATAAAATGGCTGGTCACTCACAGCTGTCTAGTCCCTTTAACACGTTACTAAAAAGTCATTTTGAAGACTCCTATTTGCTTCTTGATGTTATATTTTCTTCCTACGCCTTTCTTTTCCCACAGTAGGCCAACAAAATGTGAGCAAAGGTAATACTGTCAACGTGTAGAATGTATGGTGTGCACTATTCTGTGGGGTTCTCCAGCTGCCTAGAGGCATCACAACATTCAGACGTACTGCAAGCATTATATCGCGCTCTCTTCCTGCTGTGCGTATGTAAGCTACGCTCACGCAGCACACACACACTACTGTAGTTATTTATGTTTATTGTCAGCAATTGTAAACAATTTCTTCAAGTTTAGTTACTAACATTATCTGTCATTCAACGTCTAGTCTATCATAAGAACTGCATGAGTGCAAATTGTCGATTGCCTTTCGGAGACTGCTTTAGCAATTGTTAGTGCGCTACAGAAAACTACGTTAATACCAAGTACCAGTAATAAATAATTATGGATATATGGCTTCGCCCTGCTCCTTGTCAGACATGTGGTATTGTGCAAATGTAACCATGGGATGTTGCATTACAAACACTCAAGTAGCTTATTCAAATAACGCAAAGCACACCACTCTAACTCTGCACTTGCCCAACATAATGGATGCTGGTTGTTCCAATGGTTGCCATCTCTGTGGCTGTGCTTATTGTTTGTGAAAATCATTATTTGTGAAACCAGACTGACACCACCCCCGGATATTTTTAGGCATGAGCAATTAACTTGCTGCCAAATCCAACAATAACAGTCACTGTGGCGAATCTGTTCCATTCCAATGCATTCTCATCCACTTTTGTTTCTTGGCAAGTTGCGCGCGTGCCGGGGTCACGTGACGCGCGGCGCCACGAAGACAACCAGTATGGCGACATTGGAGCACAACACGCACCTGTTTGAAGCAGAAAGGCATGGTGAGCACGCTGACGCCGACAATGCTGTTCACCACGTTCATGATGAGACCCCAGTTGGACGCCGTCATTCTGGACTGCCGGGCGGCAAATGTTAAACAACACTGGGCGTTACAAGTGGAAGTGGCACTGTCTAATCGCTGGGCCAAAGCCGGGGTCCGTCTAAATTCCGGGCTCCACAACTCCTCGCCTTTGAGTGACGTGGCGCTGCGGGGATAAGACAACTGCATTTACACGACACGTTTCCTCCCGGGACACCGGCGTGTTCCCACATATCAAACGTAAAAACTAAATAGCTCAAATAATGCAAACAAGGTCTAGCTCGCAAATGTACCGTTTGTACTTCCACCACCGCGCCGGCCTGCTTATGTGCTCATGTGTGTCGTTCTTCGGTCGGTGTAGCCGAATAACAGAACCGTGTTTCCAGCTCCGTCCTCGGGAGTACACGAACGTAGATAACGTCCTGCGCGAGCCCTCTGAACCAGGAAGTGATTGTAGACGAGGAAAGCGAAGACAACAACCGGCAGGTTTTCATACCCGTGAAACACGCGGGCGCCCTCTAGCGGTCACGTGTGCTCCTGCACATTGATGCCGTCACGTTTGTTGCTGTTGGAAGATGATACAAAGTACACATAATGCTGTCATGTCTGTTTTCTTTTTTTGTTTGCGGTTCCCCCAACATTTTAGTCTTTTATTCTTCTTCTCTAGATAGATACTTTATTAATCTCCACACAGATAGTACCACCAAAACCTCCCTGTGGAATGTGGAAATATGGAGAGAATAATAAAAACATGCAGATGTTATACTTTTGCCATTTTATCTTTGCATTTTGTCATTGCTTTCACAGTACTGTCTCTGTTTTTTCCATTTTGTTGTTGCTTTTCCTGGTTCATCTTTGTCTTTTGCTTTTGTTTCATACAAGCTGGCCCGTAAAAGCAAATGCAAAGCAATGAATGGGCGGGTCATTTAGACATTTAGTCTCATGCAGCATGTGAGCCGCCTCTTTCAGCAGGTTTGTGCAAAGGGTGTGCATGGTGGCGTGATAGTGATTTCTTCCGGTCACGCGTGCTAAGAGCTGCATTCAAACATCGCTACTAAATAGCCACCGCAAGTAAGAACCGTGTGATCAGGTATGGACTCGTCACCCTGGCAGGAGCACCGGCCCACAGCATTGTTTTGCCTTTGCTTTTACTCGCCAGCTTGTGTGGAACAAATGGAAAAGACAAGAACAATACAGAAAAAGCGATGACATTATGGAAAAAGAATGACTCTCTTTATGTTTTCCCTTTTCATTTTGACACTCCTGTGCTTCCATAGTCTGCATTTCGTTTTCTTCCTTACTGCCTCAATAATCATTTCAATGTCGACCTCTGTCTGGGTTGTAAACAAATGGAATGAGCTACTGAAACGATAAGTTAAAGCTTCAGTTTGGGACGTAATATGTAAACATAGAATTGGCACTTTTGATTATTAGTTGCTGCTTTTTTTGTTGTTATGGGATTTTCACTCTTATTTCTCTATATTATCTCATTAAGTGCCGACCTACTTCCTTTGCGGCTGATTGGCTTTGTAATCATAACAACACTAATGTAGGTACATGGATCCTGTTTTTCAAGCTTGCAGGTTCCGTTGAGGAAAGGGAAATAAGGGGGTGGGGGTGCAGAGGCTAAAGGTGAGAGAGAGAGAATAAAACGGAATACTCCAGTGAAAAAATATCAACAACTCCAGCTCCTTAAATGTTACTTGAAAAGGTTTGATGCCCTGTCTGATAGAAGGCTATTGTTGTGTTTGCTCAGGAAAAAGGGTGTAGAGCTGGGAGAGTGGGTTGTGCTTTCCCTCCAGGGATAAAAGCTGTTTATTTCAAACGGTCATCGTCAGAAACGAGAAATTCTTTGTTGTGGTTTGCTTAAATAATCAACTTTTAGCTTTGAAAACAAAAAATCGCATTGAAATCAAAGCAGTACGTATGACAAGTAAAATACACAACACACAATCTACCAGCCGAGCAACATTCTTACATCACTCTAGCTCGGCCTCGTGCTTATGAGGCAAGTGCGACAATTATAAGCGGGTTAGGAAGGGAAACATCAAAACAAATAATAATGAATGACACTTGTTATGCAAGCGCTTACCCTGAGGTCATCATTGTTCATTCACAGCACACTTGGTGATGGTAGGCCACTGTGGAGCCCAGCCGCCCTCGGGCCGACTGACGGAAAGCGAGGCTGCCAGTGTGCGCCATCAAGCCTCCAACCACCACTTTCATACTAGGCAATGTGGGTCAAGTGCCTTGCCTAAGGGCACAAGGAAAGTTGAATTCCTCCTACTGTGGCACCTGGTGTTCCTCTGAGGTCTCCCTTCCAAGGACTGACCAGGCTTCTGAGATCTGACGGGATCAGGAATTGACAGGCAGGTTTGGCCACAATTGAACAATTACTTGTCTGTCGACTGACAAGCCCCATTCTAGCGTGTGGTTATGATTATTATGTTCTGGTCGACTGCTTTTGGCGACAAACTTGAGACCCGGAGCAAATTTCTATGGAAACTCTTCCGTGTGTTGTATTATTCACTTGGTCTTTATTGTAATGTAGCATGACAACGCACAGTGACTTCCTTTACAGTGCAAAATAAGCTACAAAATAAAAGCAGCGCGTTTTGAACAATACCCATTGCATTATGTTTTGTCATTGTTAGCTAGCGGAGGAAAGATTTGCACGTGTACAAAAGCTTTGTTTTCGTTGTTTTCAAGGCAGATCAGCGCTGCGGCGCTTAGATAGGAGTATAACATGTCGTCGTTTTAGCGCAGGAACAATGAGGCACGATGACTGCGTACAAATCAGCCCTTCCGTAGCGTCTGCTGATCAGCATTGTATACTCTGCTTCCTCTCTTTAGGGCTGGCTCTAAAGTAAATCACCAAAGCATGCACAATACTCCCGTCACTCCAATATCACACATTATTCTAGCAATAAAGAAAAGCAATGTCAAAAACCTGCCGCAGCTTGCAACATCCTCTGCTATGGCCGCAAATGTGCAGGCAATCTTACATTTGGGCAATGTCGACAACCACCCATGCCGACATCAGTCAGCCGGTCCGATGGCGTAGTTCGGCTGTCCATGCTTTCAATGCAACAGGGCGGGAGAAGCATCATTCCGCCTCTGATACGGCTCCCAGGTCCACATACCTGCTGCCTATACGGAACGGCGACACGGGAGCCTGATTTATAAATGCCAGGTGCTCTCTGCAGCTGAGTAATACAAGCACATGGCCAGCAATGAAGGAGGTACGGTCCTTTTTGTGCTTGCTTCACCGCATGCCCGCCTTTCCACCGCTTGTATGCGACACGGCTGTACACAGATTCGTAAATGAGATGATTAAAGTGCCTTGTAATTGTGCTTGTGTGTGCGATCAGGGATGTTAGGACAGGAAAGCCCTGCTCCTTGTGCACCAATGACCCCTCAAAATCAATGTGACAGACCAGTTGATTGGCTGGAGGGTCCTGCCTCTCTGCCCCTAATCCCTTATGGGAGGCTCTCGGCCAGGCCTGCTGCGTTTAACTGTGTGAGCGCGCATGCACGTGTGCGTCTTTGTGCGCATCAGTGCACTTGCATGTGTGTCTTTCTGCACATAATCCTCCAGGATAGACCAAAATCCACGGGTCGGGCTATTAGTGCAGGCCTGTGTGTGCGTGTGCTTCACCGTAGCTCAATTAAGAGTGCATAAAATGTGTATTCCGTGCAAAGCAGTCTGTGTTTAGAAGTGGTAGTGGGTTATCAGGGCGAGGCAAGGGGCACATTTTAGGGCAGATTTGGACGGATAACCCACTTTGGGTGAAATTAGACACAGGCATCTGGATTTGACTCGGGGTCCTCGCTGTGACCCTCTAGGTCACTCAAGGGTCACAGGGCACAAAGCAAAGCAGTGACCCCACACGGGTCAAGCATGCGGGCGGCTGAAAGGACGCCTTTGTGGGGCCTGGCATGCTCACTATTTCCCATGAGCACCAGGGGACTGTGTCTGCCCAGGAAACGGCGAGACAAGGTGTGTGTGTGTGTGAAAGCCTTAATGGACTTTTCTCTGATATCTGACAAGATGCCTTGATTTTTCCATGCTGCCTGCCATGTGTTTGATTTTGTGCATTCTGGGAATGATTTTGTTTGTGTTTGTTGGAAACGTTACCACTCCAACTCATGGTTTAAGCCAATCCAAAATAATCACACCCCCCTTGATGGTAGGAAAAAACCCAAAAGCATCCATGGTCTTTTTATACCCAATCCAATCTATATTCCCCAAGCGTCTAAAAATCTTGTGGAGGAGTTACGGTAATTCCTGCATCTGTTTATGTGCCGGTGAGAGTCCGCCTGTGGTCGCCGCCTTGTGTACATCAGCGGCTCCTTAATGAGACCTTGCACGCCGCCTCCAGTCCTTGTGTGTGGCCCTCAGAGAGGCAGAGTGGAGCCCTCTGCTCCAGTAATCACATTTAATTACACACCAGCATTAGACGGCCGATGAATAGGGTTTTTAGACAGGCCTCTCGCACTGGAATTGGTCGCATCCCGCCGAACATTGCCTACCTTTGTCCCGGCCTTCCCTCCATCTTCTATTAAGACTTTGTCATCTGACCATCAGCAAAGCACTAAGCCTAGCACTAACCACTGCTGGGCTAATGCTACACACTGAGAGCTGCAAGGTAAGGAGACAATAGACGTTTTCTTGGCTGAGCGGCGTGTGTCAGCCCCATTAATGAGGCAGATGGAGCACACATTGGACTCATCAGTAATCACATTGGCCAAACATGCCCGATAAAGGCCCTTAACGTAGATATCAAATGCGGTGAGGGTGAGGTTTTTTCAAAAAGGTGAGGTTTGCAACCACTTTTTAAGACGACGTGTGGCTCTGAGAGATGCCAGGCTGCTATCTGTGCACAATGCGTGCACAGCCATGAATGTAGGCGTTAATATCCATCACGTGTTTACATGCGCAAGTCTGCAAATGCAGCTGACTTTTGGCCAACACGCTCCAATGCTTGACTTCCTTACTGCGGCGTCAGCACGACTTGACTTAGTCAATCCAAGTTTGCCTGTGAGACAAATTGTATCAGCCAAAACTTGACATCCTACAAAATGTTGCAATTTTTTCAACCACGAATTTCTAGCAACATCCATCCCATGTTTTTAAAACCCTGGTTATATTACAACTATTGCTTTCTCCAAATACTTTGGAGCCTATGGAAATAGACGTACATTATATTCCATGTAGTAATGATAAAGATGATATTTTTTAAACCTCTCAAATGATAGAATGCCGTCTTCATTGTTGTATTCAAAGCAACTCTGGTGGTGTCCAAATACGTAATTACTGCAAGTGCATGGTGTGTTGCACTTAAAAGGCTTTATCATGCCACTTAAATACTAATATTCCCCATGCTTCAGCGTGGTATTAGTAATTAAAATACATTTCAATGTAATAGAATATACAGGACCAGAATTGTTGATTATTTTGTGTTTCCCTGTTCTTTTTAATATAAATACTCCACTAATTCTTTCCTTTTTTGGCAGAAAATCTTTTTTAAATACTTTGGCTGCAGAAATGGCCAATTTTCTATAGCAAAACATGAAAACTTCCTCCTTTGCTGGCACACACACACACACACACACACACAAACACACACACACGTGCACACACACACACCCCCAGACCATAAATCCAGTTTGTTTTTCAAAGGCCAGAGTCATAAAGAGAAGAGGTGACAGAGCAGCACTGATGGGTCAATACAACCTCCCTCTCACTGCACACACACACACACACACACATAAATAGATGCATGTCCACATACACACACAAATACGTCACATGCCGTACGTGCACGGGGCTTATCCATACATGCGTATTGTGCACACGTACGTCCATGGGGCCGTGTGCTGCGAGTGCTACCTTAGAGTGTGGGATGCATGCTGGCTTTCCTGCACTGGATCTGCCAGAAGGCTTACTGGGCACCGGAGCGCTGACCTTCCAGGCCTACTGAGATGATCTACAAGCTGTGTGTGCGTGTGGCCTACCTGTTACCAATGATCTGTTGCTCGGGGGTGGGGTGTATGAAGCACATTTGAACATTTGTGTGTGGTTAAATCAGTCTTGTTTGCGGGTGTCCATGCGGGCGTGCAGCTGCATGCTCCAGAGCTTTGTGCAGCATTTGGGCTTTGGCACACAGGGTGGGAATTCCTTCCTATTCCCATCAGGACCGAGGAGGGTCTTACTGGCCACTCCGTGCGGCTGCACACCTCCGACACAGGGAGTCGTAAGTTACTGTCCTGGTGCGCTGCAGCTCAGTAGGTGGTGCCAGTGGGGCGGCCCACATGCAGTATATCTCCCCGCAAACGACGCTGGTGTTCAAGACTCAGGAGAGAAGGCTAACATGATTCTGTGGAGACGTTTACATATGACATGGGTAACTTTTAATAACCGTTGCTGTCTGCCTCGCTTAGCTACTGCATCGGGCAGCGCTAGCCCTCCAAAACGCGCCCACGCAGGGCATGCGTTTGCTTTGTTGTCCAAATGCTGCATGAGTGCGGGGGCCGCAGACATTTACGTGAATGCCTGACAGCCCTGAAGGCGGAAAGAAATTCAAGCTGAAGTGCGACAAGGAGGGACAGCCCTGAAGCGTCGGTAAAGGAAATGTTTAGGGGACTTTTTTCATGGCAGGGTTGCTGTGTTTTTGTAACGGGGACACGTGTGCTGGCTCTGTGAGTACAGTAGAACAATAAAGAGCAGAAAACACGACTGCAGCGCACATCTTCCCGTTAGTCAGACATGCTGCTTACAAGGCAACAACAATGCGTGCATGTCTACAGGAAAGGGACATCACAAGTATCCATACTATGTGTTTTATTCAACTACAATTGTGCTTATTCAGTCTTCAATGCGTACTTTCTCTCTTTTGGACTAACCTGCACTTTGGGAAGTTCATGTGCTTTTGATGAGCACAACGTGGCTGACATTGGAAGCTTTTCGTGACGTAAGTCATGAACGTTTCTCGTGATTGTACAGCAGTTATCATTTATTCTTGTCAATATTCCAAGTGTCACTATAATAATATGTCATGAATACAACATGATTGCGCAATCCACCAGTAAGTCAGCTTTGACACCATCCAGGACTTGCTCGGGCGTGACATTTAAGCAGCCAGTTTAGTTGTGGGAAAGAGATGAATACGGCAGTACATAAAGGCAAATATGGGCCGGCCAGCCAAACGGGAAGAAAGCGCTTGCCTCCCAATCTGTTCAGCACCAAAACGCCGAGTCATTCTAAAGAACTCTTCCAGATTTCAGCATCAGCCTCCGGGACACTGACTGCTTTTCAACATTCCTCCCCTTTGCGGGATATACCACAACAGCACACATGCCCTCCCCGCCTCTGCTTGTTCTCCCTTCCTCCTCCTTTCTTCTCTTCTCATCCAAATTCAGCCCTCGCCGTGGATGCCATTGATCTCGCCTTCCTGCATGTTTGAAAGCCGCTGGGCGGCCCGAGCGGGTTTTTTTCCCTTTCTTTTTCTGCGGTGGGCCGATAGCGAGGAGGATAAGGACGGCAGAAGTGGACTGGGCTGGGCTGCGGCTGCAGGGAGCGAAATGGGAATGCTGGGAAGAGAAGAAGAGGAGAAGAAAAGACACGTGCTCTCCTCGTGATCTTCTGCCTTTCTTTTGGAAGATTCAGTGGAGGCCGCACGTTATTGACTCTCCTGCTGCCAAGCAAAAAGCCCCCGTCTTTTGCATGTAGATAATAAATGCCACTCTGCTCAACATGTGGCCACGTTTAGATATGACCCACCTTTAATCCCCCCTCAGGCCACGCATGCATAGGCCGCTCCACGCATCCACATCCCCACATCAGAAAGGTCACAGGCTGTCTCGGGGCCAAGCCTGGCGACCAGGCAGTCCCCCATAATGCATCTTCTCACTGCTGACTATACCCCGCTGACCTTTAAGGCGCCAGACCTGCGACCGACTGCAGCTCCTTTAGAAGAATCCCCAGAGAATCTTTTTTATAGGCTACAAACCACCATGGGGGTTTTGTATTAAAAATGGAGCTCAATCATTCCGTCCATTTTCTATGCGCCTTGTCCTCACTGGAGTATGCTGGAGCCTATCCCAGCTGGCCTTGGGCAAGAGGCAGGGTACACCTATGGTTGGGGCCCTATGATTAACGGAGTCGTGGCCCGCATCGCGGAATTGGCCAACAGAAACAGAATTTCCTGTTAAACATCTCACGGAAATTGACATCATGTGGATGAAATGCTGCCAGAAGGAATGTTCGTGTGGGGAACGCTTCATCCATTTCTCTGTCACTGGGCTAAATTGCATCAGTAAATGTTTTTGCACTTAATTAGCAGACCTTTTATTCACTAAGCCACAAATCACACGCTGAGCTGGTAAAACTAAGTCTAACGTGTAAAAAAGGTATTAAAAACTCTTTTTAAAAATGTAAACGGAAAAACAGAATTTGGGGGAAAAAGGGAATTAGGGTAGAAATAAAAGGGATTTGGTTCAGCCTATCCCAGCTGACTTTGGGCGAGAGGCGGACTGGTCGCCAGCCAATCACAGGGCAGACAAACATTCACACTCACGTTCATACCGATGCCAAGCTAGAGTGGCCAACTAACCTAACCCTGGAATGGGGGAAACCCGAGTACCCGGAGAAAACCCACACATGCAAACTCCACACAGAGATGCCAACGGATGCCAACATGCTAAACGCTTGGCTATTGTGTGGCCCAAGACTATTTCATTACTAGTAATATTTATTTTTTTTACAATTGATTACATTTTTGTCAGTCACATGAATGTCTTTTTTTTAATCAATGTTTTTGTCCGCGGGCATGGAATTTGTTCATGGCCTTTTATTACAAATATTTTATCGGCACCAGCATCAGAATGTTTGGGAGGAGTATGTGGTGTACTAATAGCCATCACCCATTCCAAGTTGGACCTGGGCATGGTGTACAAAGACAAAGATATTACTTGTTTACCCAAAGCTGCGATGTTGTATTCCGATATCTGTATGGCATTGACCTACAGCTCTAACGCATGAAACGTGCCACCTTTCCATCATTCTGCATGAGGTCCTGCACAAATGTCTGTTCGCTGTTGTCACCGTCGTACACTTAAGTACCTGCTTGCAGAATTTGTAAGCTTTTTCCACGGATTGTCACAATAGATTCCACGTGCATTCTCAAGAGTTGCTCATGAGGACCCATTCCAAGCCGCAGGTCGTTGTGTTTGTGACGGTGCAGTCAGCTTGATGTGCCTCTCGTTAGGGGGATTCAAAAGCAAATAGGCTGCCACATAAAGATCATCCCTCATTTCTTCTGCAGCCACTCAGAGCCCCCCACACACACACACCCCCAAAGAGGTTCCAGTTTTGAAGCTTGATCCTGTAATTGTAAGCCACGCATGCATGCGCCAGGGACTACCGTCTGCAAGAGATTTGTACCGTGAGATTGATACCCGCTAATAAATAACGTCAACATTTGAAACTAATTTCGGTGCCCCTCTTAATGACCACAAACAGTAAGTATGTGCGTGTGTGTGCACATCCCCAGTGAACCTGTCGCTTTTCCTGATTATAGTTTTACAAACAAATGAGTGGATGGAAGTTCTTGTTTGTCTCGTAGATTATTGCTCGTAGATCCCGGCGACACTTTCTTTGGCCCCATGGTGGGGTGTTTAGGATTGTCATTCAAACAAAAAACAATACAGTCAGGAAAAATGTCTTACTTGCAGTATTGCACAAAACCCCAAGCAACGTTTGAACCGCGTTATACCAAAGCTTTGACTGTACTTACAAGTAGATGACTATAGACTGTAAGAACATGTGCTGTATTTACGATTTCCAACAAAAACTACAAAAAAGGAAAGAGGGAGGACAAAAGAAGCTGCAAAAGACTACACACAGGACAGCATCAATGTTTCAAAAAAGATCTGGACGACCAAAAATGGGAGAGTGTACAGTGGAAGCAATGTGGATGAAGCATATGAACACATGACTTCTATGAAGCTGTACCATAAGCTCTGTCCATTGGGAGGAATGTCTAACAAGCAAAAGAAGAAGAATCAGCCATGGATGACAGAAGGTCTGCAAAATGCCTGTCAGAAGAAAAATACATTATATAAGAGATTCCTAATTTAATATACAAAAGTTGCTAAAATAACAAAACATAAAAAAACAAGTTAACAAATATTTTGAGAACGTGCAAGAAAGAAAATTATAAACAAATACTAGACAGGAATGAAAACAACATTAGAGCTACTTGGGCATTCTGAACAGTATTATTAGGAAAGGACTACCCTCAATACTTCACAGTTGTATTTCCAGTATTTCCACTTCTCTGGCACTGATTGAAATCACAGAGGAAATTACGGATGCTATGGATCATAGAAGGTGTGCAGCCTCAGTATTCATAGATTTAACAAAAGCTTTTGATGCAATCAATCACAACATCCTAACTACAACATTGGAAAGGTATGGAATCAGAGGGTTAGTTCTGGACCGGGTTAAAAGCTACCTTGCAAACAGGAAACAATATGTGAAGCTAGGAGAATATGCACCTACAAATTTAGAGATACTATGTGGCGCACCACAAGGGTCAATACTGGGACCAAAATGATTGAAGCTATACATTAAGGACATGTGCAAAGTGACAAAACACCTAAAGCTAGTACTATTTGCAGATGATACCACGGCTTTTTTGCTCTGGAGAAAACACACCAGACCTAAAAAGAAACGTTTCCGAGGAAATGATTACTCTAAAAAGATGGTTTGATAAAAACCGATGATCCTTGCATGTAAGAAAAAGGAAAATGATGCTATTTGGTAATAGCAGAAGAGATACTTGCTAGGAAATACAAATTGATGGGGAGGGAATCCAAAGGGTGAATGAACATAAGTTTTGGGGCGTCATAATTGATGACAGAATGAGTTGGAAACCTCACATCAAAAACATAAACATAAAGTAGCAAGAAATACTTCAATACTGAATAAACCAATAAAAACCTGTTTTGTTACAATTGTTATACACCACTCATCACTATTATTATTATTTATTATGAATATCATTCATCAGGACGGCAATATAATTGATTTACCATGGCTAGGACTACTATTTAACACATGTCACATGACCTTCCTTATGCATTCAAACTTAGTAAGTGCAGGAAGTGTACAAAAGTATGGAAATAGGGGAGAGCCTACGGGGTAGGATTTAATAAGCTTTGCTTCCTCCTACTCCTTTTGGACATGTGGAACTGTCAAGTGTATTAAGTGATGGATTCCTATGTCATTTACATGCGTGTTCAAACCACATTCTACCATTACCGTGACCATGTTGTGTGTTTTATCAGCTTATTTTACACTCGCATGACAGGACTAACCAAATGTTGATTTTTAAAAGGGCCTCAACATTAGAACAAGCTGGAGGTCGACCATTGCTGTGGAATCCTCTACTGGTGTTTAGCTTGAGCTGAAGGTGACCTGTCAGGGTGTTGTTCAGCAAGTGTCCAGCAGGTGAAGCTATGGCTCACCCTTGCAAGCTCCATCTCACAGGTCAGAGGTCAGCACCCAGCCTTCCAGTTGAGCGCATTCTGAATTTGCCGCTCATGGACCAGAACCTCCACGGGGCAGGTGTGGAGTCCCGGCGGGGTGGCGATGTTGAGCACAGACTACAGGTATGTGACCCCTCCTCCTGTAACCTTTGCCCCCTGCTCGTTGTCATGGCAGCAGCAGTTTGAAGCCGCGATGCCCCCCAATTGAGAGTGATTGCATTTAAAAGAAGGACTTTTTGGGGGGAGGCACGGGAACGTACCGAGGCTCCGCTGGACTCCACCTTCTTTCCAGTCTCCGAAGTGGTGGCATGTGGCCCACGTGATGCCACACAAACACACTCTCTGCTTTGCTCATGGGCTCCTCCCCACACACCTCAGTTCTCCCCTAGTGTTGCTCCTCGTAGCTTTCTCTATCACCGGCAGAGGAGAGCCACCATGTGAGAATGATGACTGGGTCATCCGGTGCCGGAAAGACACGCACGCACGCATCCGTCGCTCCCGCACTCTCCCTGTCGCTTTCCCGCCTTGCTCGTGACAAGCGGAGAGTTGGAGCCGTGATGCTCCATTAACATGCAACGTCCGGAAAGAAAGAACTTTATCCGGCATTTGGGAACCATCCGCGCAGACCCGCACACAAGCACTCCTTACAAAGTTCCCTTTGGCGTTCTCTCGCGGGGCGATCCGAGCATCAAGCCGACGTTCTTGTTGAATTGTGCAACAAGTGTAAACGTTCCCTATTAGGATTGTTGACCTTCTGATTCCATGTATATTTTCAAAGTAATAGCTATGTTAGGTTTCAAAGTAATAGGAATGTTGGTGAAGTGGAAATTCCAATATCTTGGATATTTTCCTTGCCTGATGATTTGATCCTAGATGAAAAACCCAAAGAGGGATACAAACACCTGACACAGATTGAGCAGCTCTGGGATGGAATGTAATGATTGGCGGTGGATGCCGTTATTGATCTTCTGTTTGCAGGATACACGGATAATAATACGACGGACATATGGATCCATGTTTGATTCGTATACAAAGCACAGGAAGTTTGCAGATCCAATACAAAAGGTAACCTTTTGTGCCCGTCGCCATCACGCGTGGTAATTAGCGTCTTTCCACGCCTACCGTTTTGCTTCTGACTCCCACAAGCTGCAAAGCAGGAAGCCCGGTGAGATAGGCTCCAGCGTACCCGCGACCCCAATGAGGCTATAGTTATGGGGCCAAATGACCCGACGTAAACAACACATTGCCTGCAAAAGTAAGCAGCATGGCTTCAAGTTGCATTTAGTGCAGTTGAGAAAGGTGGCGCTTGTAGCACGGATGCAGCGCTCCCAACCTGTAGCTTGTTTGCTTTTTGTTGTTTTCCCTACCTACACGTCCTGTGCAGCTGTACCTAATCTTGTGGTCAGCGACCGAGGTTCCTACAGCATTGAATCAAACCAATCTTGCAAATAAAAATCTTTTTTTGGACGGAGTCTGACATCGTCCGGGGCAAGTGTTGGAACTCCAGGTGGTCCGCAAGGAATGAAATAAAGCATCACTGAGAGAAAATCCCATCGATGGAACAGCGGGGGGAGAAATTCCCCACACAAAGCTAAACAAATGAGAAAAGACTTTCATTTGCTGTCAAAACATTAGTGGTGGAATTAAACATATGGATGCCAGAGGCAAAGAATAGATTAGAGCGCACAACGTTACACTAACCCTCCAGCATCTTCCACCGCTCCCACAGCTGAATGGGATAAAGGGGAGGCGAGTGTGTGCGTGCAAAAATCAATATTCCTCTATGATACATGTCTTTTGCTGTTCTTCCCCGTCTGTACTTTAATTTGGCGCATTCCAAAGTACAGTGCGACGTCCTGGTTAAGTGGGTGTTGAGGTGAAGAGTGCGATGGTTTCCTTTCCGCATGCATTTCCATGCAGGAGGTGCATAACTGCAAACGCTGTTCCCTGTAACCTTTGCCAAGGAGCGTTATGCCTTTTTGCAAGAATGTGTGTGGCACACAATTCCTTATTTTACTGCATTTACGTACTTCTGAACATACCTTGACATACTTTGGGCTTTGAATGGGCTTACCCCTTCACACAATGACGCAGTACATGAAACTCATTTGACTGAAGTAGTTTCTATTTATATATTGCATATTTCTGCAGGAAACCTAACCCTAATACTACTGCATTTAGGTGCTATCGCTGCGTATGAATGCTACAAGTCTGCCTTTTCTGTTATGTTTATGTTGTGCTAAAAATAAGATTCTTCCTTGCTTGTTGTTTTTATTTCCAATCCTTGCCCTTTGCTCATGTCATGCTTGTTTAGACCAAACAACACAAAGCTGCTTATCTGGGCAGGACTTTCCTGTAACAAAGGCACGGACCCTCCTGGACTAAATCTGCTGCACCATCCCTGACACAACATTTTTGCCTGATATTGCAAATTGGGAGATCCGACCGCGCGAGGTGCATCATTCATTGCACTCCATTGCGTTGATGTTTTTCTTAGCTGGGTGCCTCCCCGCCAGGCTGGGGGACTTCTCTTCAGGCTGTCCCGGTGGCGGGGGCTAAAGGGGGAGGGACACAACATTAGGCACACCAGTCATGATGTTGTCAGGGTTGGCAGACAGATTCCCTGGGTGTGACCTTCTCTGTCCCCGTGCGGTTACGTTTATTCCGTGATTATGCAGCCAAGTGTGCGTTTCCAGATGCAAGGCCTCCCTTGAAGACGATGCTAAATGATAATGGTGTGCCAGTTTCCCATTTAGTCAGACTCATGCGTGGAAACAGAAAGAAAAAGGCGGAGTAGGCCCTACTCATCCCATGCTCTCTTTTTATGATGGACTTCATGGGCTGTGCTGTCGTTAGGACCCTTGGGATGGACCAGGCGACCGCAGCCAGGTCGCTCAGCAAACCCAGCCCAACATGCTGCTGGGTTTCCCCAATACGCTCCCACTTCAGCGGTCCAAGCTGAGTGTGGTCCAGGCGCATGCAGCAACGCCACACACCTTGGATTTCTTGTCTTCACGCTACGCCTTGATGGACAGTCTCATGTCTACGTGAACACGCCCACGCAAAAGGGATCAGCCAATCTCTCTTGGGCTTGTGCCATCGTGTACCTTTTCCAACAAGCAACACTACTACTACTACTACTACTACTACTACTACTACTACTACTACATACAACTTGATGTACGGCATTGAGCCAAATCATACAATTGCAGCAGTTTGCTTTCCTGGCGTTGCCGTTCAAGGCTCAAGCAGTTCCCGCATTTTGGAGTTATTCCAAATCCGTGCAAATGAGTGTAGTAGTAATTCCACTGAATGATTGGAATACTGGAGCTTGGAGATATTGATCACGCAGATGATCAGGTCACTGAATGTAATGATTATGAGCTACGGGGCGAGCCCCAGCAGTGTGTGCGTGTGTGCGTGCACGCACACACTACTACACGCAGTACTACACACAGTACTACACGCAGTTCTACACACACTGCTACACGCAGTACTACACGCGCAGTACTACACGCACAGTACTACACGCACTACTACACGCAGTTCTACACACACTACTACATGCAGTACTACACGCACAGTACTACACACACTACTACGCGCAGTACTACACGCACTACTAAACGCAGTACTACACACACTACTACACACACTACTACACGCAGTACTACACGCACTACTACACACACTACTACACACACTACTACACGTGCAGTACTACACTACTGACAGTCACATCTAGTTAGCATTTGTGACCGGATCTTCCAGGACGCTGGTCCACTTCCGATTGCAGTTCCGATTGCAAAACAATTTGAAATGTGGAGCACGATGTGCAGCACGATCCGGTTCCACGACCAACCCCCTCGCAGCCTTGATGCTGCAGTTTTAGGAAGTTCTCGTGGGTGCTCGCAAGAAACACTGCCGGCCTGCACTGGAGCACTTCTGGAAGCTGTTCAGCCGGCCCGGAAGTTTGCCGAGAAAAGCCTCACGAGATGTGGAGAATCTTACTGCTACTCGGCCCGCTTTCACCGTCCAACGTTTTCTAGGGTCTTTTGAATGACAGGTCCGAGTCAAGCAAAGGACAGCTGACAGTCGCAGCCTCCATTAATTCACATTCCCTCCCAAACGTTGCTGTATCTGACCCACAGCATCGAATGTGGAAGCATCAAATGTTCTGCTGTATTGGGATTCACAGCACAGTTTGACTTTGACATGTTTTGGATCAGTCTTGGGTATTTCTGACCGTTTTTGGTGGAGCTAAAGTGTAAGCGGAAATGGTCCAGGAATCCTTGAAAAAGATTCCTGGATTCAGACGTTGATGACTTCTTCCATATCCCATTTCCTACAATTCCTGAACATTTCATCCAAATCCATTCAGACCGTTTCCAGTGATTTTGGACACGAACAGACAAACAAAGAGCTTAACAGACACAAACGTGACCTCATCTTTTGCGCCTGTGCTTGGCGGAGGTAACGACTGTCCTCAAAACATACCGAAGAATCGGAAGAGCGAATGATGAAAGGTCCACCTCAAAACATCCATCCGTTTTCTATGCCGCTTATCCTCATTAGGCTCGCGGGGATGCTGGAGCCTATCCCAGCTTCGGCGTTCAATCGTTTATTCTTCCCAACCCCAACATTCCCAATTGATTGGATTTCAAAGTCATTTTCTCCAAGAGAATGAAGGCGAATGGAAGGAATCCGCTCCAGAGTCCAAGTGTGGCGATCACGAAAGCCAACTTCTTAACAGTGCAGAGTCAGTAAAACAATAACACGTTAAATCCCACAAATTCTCACACAAGCTGATTGTAGTCCATGTCCGGACCGGCATGTGCGGACCGGCATGTCCGGACCGGCATGTCCGGACGCTTCTAGCAAAACCGGTAAAGAAAAAGCAAAATGAAGGATGGCGGTCAGACCTAGACCTTCTTGTGGCTTTGGTTGAATTTCCAATGTCTGAGAGGTAGGCCTTTATCTCCTTTGTAGTTCTTTCTGAAACGGCGGTTCTTTAAACCCACTCAGAAGAAGCACAAGCAGCAAAAGCTCCACTAGCTCTATTCCACAGCATTTATAGCGCAGGCAGGTCACATTGTTGTAATTCAATTTTCATTTTATGTGCACACCTTTGAACTTCAGCTCCTTGTTGGATCCTGTGCCAAGTGCCAGGCGGGGATGATGACAGGCTTCTCAGGGCAGAACATGAAGCGGGGTGTAGGAACAGCCGTAGAGATATGATCCCCCATTAGCTGCGGCGCCAAGCTGCTCCACTACATTACCGCAGCACTAAAATTTTATTTTAGTAGGCCCGCTCACTCAGGCGAGAAGGAATGGGCGTGGCTCCAAGGCATACATCTGTATTATCAACTTACAGTATCGCTGTGAACCCCGCCCCTCCCCTTTTGTTATTGGGCTTATGGCAGCAGCAGAGGAGAAGACAACATCACGTGAAAGTTCAGTGAGGGACAAGCAACTTGGTGCCTGAGACGAGGAGAGCTGAAAAACCGTAAACCCATAGCCTCCCAGCACTTAACCTTTTAGCATTCACCGCAAATATTTTTCTAACCACCACTCGCAGGTCGCGTTGCTCCTGCAAAAAGCCAAAAAGACGAAAAAAGCTACAAGAATGACGTCGTTTGCTCATGCAAAGGCTGCACGAGCTACAGAGCTAACTACTGTGCTTGGTAGCCCTCCGTGTGTTTGTTCTAAAAGTAACAATATGTTGGAAAGCCAGTAACAATACCACTTCCACAAAGAATAGGAGAACTTTTGGCTCGTCGGACTGGCTGCAAGTTAAGGTATACCAAATGTCAATTTGAAACAGAATAAAACAGAATACTACATATTGCAACCTTTTTCCACAAGTAAGGGCTGTAGTCAACCCCCAAACAACTCATGAATGCATTTTTGAATGAGGGGTTGCCGTTCCGTCTAGCCGGGACGACCTTACTAAGCAACAAAATGAGCACATGAACCAAACCAAGTCTGTTCTGACCCGCATCTTTTCAGTCTGTGCCACAAAACGTTGATTGTCTGAATATTATCAGTACTTTTTTCTGCGTACCGTTTGAGCTTGAACTTGCATAATTCCATCGCTGTACTCTCATGGTATTCAATGTTGTTGTGTCAGCGTGGTGCCTTTATTGTGGTAGATCAAAGTAGCAAGGAGAACTAGTTGTTGTGTTTTTGCTCAAGGGCTCCCCCTACAGTTGAAAGCTGTAATTTATGTGCAGCGACGTAAAAAGCAGAGACAAAATATCCGGCAAATTCAAGCATACCCGTATTAGCACAGGCGTGCCCTTTTCAAAATAAACCTTTCAAAATAAAACGGAACGCAACACAAAGTGTAGATGATTCATTTTTGTCTTTTCTTCTCAGTCTGGTAGTCGACAGCAGATGTGCCTCGGCTCAGTCAAGGTTGAGAAGCACATAAGACGCATTTGAAAGACTACGTTTTAATATCTAACAATATACAGCATGATCCCATTTCTTCCTTCTTACTGCGCTTCATCTTTCGTAAAGTTGGCATCATAATTCCTCCTCTGTCGCTTGCTGCCTTGCCCAAGCCGCTGGTGTTGGCGCCAGTCGTTTGGTTTGCGTCGATAGCTTTCTAAACCCCGCTATAAGACGATCGGTTTCTCAGACTTTTTGTACGGAAAAATGTGGCTTCACGTGCTCATGATAGCCCAAAGCTTCTAGAAACAATGAAAATACTCACTAAACAAGCAGGAACTAGAAGCGGTGGTTTTGACATGACCCCCCCGCACCTTTCCTGAACCAACACCATCGTGTTTGTGAAACTCGTTGCGGGAACCAAATTCTACCACATGCGGCCAAGAACTCCCAGCAAAGCCGAGAAAGTGAGAACAATAACGCAATAATGACATTCAGCGCTGCTGTGTTGCGATACCTACTATACACACACACACACACACACACAAAAATGGCCGCAAGTAGTTTGTTTTGAACGGGACACCAACAACTGGAAAACGAAAGACCAACAATACCCATGAGTAAGCTGTTTTATGACACTTTTTTATTACCACTATTAGATCATGTCCTTCATACAGAGGGTTGTGCCAGGAAGACCATCCCACGTAAAACCTTTGCCAAATCCAAACATGCGAAAGAATTCCCCTGATGGGATAAGCCGAAAGGACAAGAGTTAACCATGGAATGAAACTCCATAGTATTTTTCTAAAACGTGTAGATTAGATCAATTTAAAAACATGTACAGCGCTGCTTTGGTTTAGGTCATTAACCCCTTCCAGGAAGTCTGACTGTAACCAAAGCCCGTTTTCCCATTGAAAATAATGTCAGTCCAATTCACCCGTTCCAGACGCCCAAAAATCTTCATAGAAAATCATCTTCTTTTCTTCCGGCTTATCCCATCAGGGGTCGCCACAGCAAATCATTTTCTTCTGTTTGATTTGCATGTTTTGATTTTACGTCGGATGCCCTTCCTCACACAACCCTCTATATGAGGGACGTGATCTAATAGTGGTAATATTAGTTTTAAAAAAGCCAATATTAAAACAATTGTTCAGGAAAAGTGGAGTGCACCCCCTGGCTGCAACCAGCAGAGGTGCTCAAGAACGCAGCAAAAATACTGAGAAGAAAAACAGTGTCTGGTACGGATTGGCTACGTGGCCTTAAATCCATATTGTCATATACTTTGATAGTTTAAAATGCAGACGGTGCGACAATGCAACAATGACGACAAAGGACTTCAAAACAACAAAATCATCAATGAAGACATTCTTCTGCTCCAAGCACACTTGGTTGCAAATATATGAAACTAAAATGTCATTCGAAAATCAAACATTCTGGGTGGTCCAGATCAGATCCTCTGAGACGTGGGTCCCCAGGAACTTGAAAACAGGCTCAACGGCCATCCCGTTAATGTGGATGGGATCATGTGAGCCTCTTCTAACCTTCCTGAAGTCCACGATGAGCTCCTTAGTCTTGGAGGTGTTAAGGAGCAGATTATTGTTGGTGCACCAAGTGGCCAGATGCAGGATCTCCTCTCTGTGGGCAGTCTCATCGTTGTTGCTGATGAGACCGATCACCGTGTCGTCATCGTCTTCTGCAAACTTTATGATGGTGTTGGATCCATACATAGGCCTGCAGTTGTAGGTGAAGAGAAGGCAGCCCGGTGGTACTCTAGTGTTGAGCGTGATGGTGGAGGAGCAGATGTGGTCTGACCTAACATACTGAGGTCTGTTGGTCAGAAAGTCCATAACCCAGTTGCAGAGGGAGGGGTTAATGTCCAGTTCTCTAAGTTTGATGATTTGCTTAGAAGGTGTTGAATGCTGAGATGAAGTCAATAAACAGCATTCGTGCGTAAGTATTGGTGTTGTCCAGTTGGGAGTACAGAGTGCAACACCATGGAGACTGCATCCTCCGACCTCCAGTTGCCATGGTAGGCAAACTGGTGAGGGTCCAGTGTGGATGGGAGAGAGCTTCTCAGGTGTGCAAGGACCAACCGCTCAAAGCACTGCATGATGATGGGTGTGAGTGCAACAGGGCGGTAGTCATTCCGGCATGATGGACTAGAGTGTTTTGGAACTGGCACAGTGGAGGTGGTTTTAAAGCATGTTGGCACAGCTGCTTGGGCAAGAGACAAGTTAAAAATGTCTGTAAATACCCAGCAAGCTGTTCTGAACATGCTTGAATACACGACCAGGAATGCCGTCTGGTCCAGCAGCCTTGCGCACATCGACTCGGCTCAGAGTGGAGTAGATGTCTGAAGAGTACAATGGGTGAGTGGTCGGTTGAGGCGGTGATCTTGGTGGCAGTTTCTTTGTTGTCTCTTTCTAAGCGAGCATAAAAGTCATTAAGTTGGTTCAAGAAGACAATCTTAGTGGTTGTGGGGGTGGAGTGCTTTGTTTTGGAATCACTGATGGCCTGGATGCCCTGCCACATGCGTCGAGGGTCAGAGTTGGAAAAGTGCTCCTCTAGCTTCAGCTTGTAGCAGTGCTTGGCCTTTTTGATGCCCCTCTTCAGATTCGCCCTGGAGGTGCTGTAGGCCTGTGCATCTCCAGATCTAAAGGCAGCGTTGGAGGCGCACTTCCTTGTTCATCCATGGCTTCTGATTTGGGTATGTGGTGATCTGTTTCGTAGTTCTAACACTGTCTACGGTGGTGTTGATGTATTCCAGCACAGAGGAAGTGTAGCTGTCTATATCCGTGTGAGAGAACATACTGGGAAGCAAACATACTCCAGTCTGTTTGTAGAAACCTGTCCTGAAGTGTGAGGTCTACCCCCGCTGGCCACACTTTGATAGTCCTCGTTGATGGTTTCACACGGTTGATGAGGGCTGAGTATTTGGGCATGAGGAACAAAGGAAGGTGATCTGATTGTCCCAAGTGGGGGAGGGGTGTCACAGTGTAGGCTTCAGCCATGTTTGTGTCTACATGGTCCAAAGTTTGCTTTCCTCTGGTGTGACAGAATATGTTCTGGTGAAATCTGGGGAGTACTGTCTTAAATTAGCGGGATTAAAATCATCCCCTGCAACAATGAAGGCCGCCTCCGGGTGAGCAGTCTGTTCTTTACTGATGGCTGCAGGAAGTTCTTCCATAGCAAGCTCGGCATCAGCATGGATGGATGAATGGATGGATGGATAGATGGTTGGATGGATGGTTGGATGGATGGATGGTTGGATGGTTGGATGGATGGATGGATGAATGGATGGATGGATGGACAATGGACGGATGGACGGATGGTTGGATGGATGGATGGATGGTTGGATGGATGGATGGACGATGGACGGATGGATGGATGGACGGATGGATGGTTGGATGGAGGTCCAGGAGAAATGGTGGAAGAAACACCATAATTCAGGAAAAACTACCACAGCTGCTTTGACAAAAACTACATCAAATTGAAAATTGTAGATATGTCATCTTAATGTAATCCTAAAAGTGCCGTGAATGCCGTGCAGATGGAGTAAGTGGTTGATAAAGTCCCGTAACAAAGTCAGATGCCACGGGGAACGGGAGTAGAGTAAAAGTCTGTGGAGTCCAACCGATGGTACCAGCCGTGACCTGGATCACACGACCGGCCTGTCCGGCCGCGACGAGCCACGTGGTGCGGCGGCAGATGTGGAGGGCGGGAGAGAGGGTTACGTATGGGAGGGTTTTACTGAAAAGACTGGAAAACGAAGAGAGGGGGCGACACGGAGAACAAGTGGGCTCATCAGCAGGACAGCGAGGAGGGAAGGGAGGCTGACAAGGATTGCTTTGTCGCCGTCTCACCGAGCAGCTGCAATGTGAAAAGCAAAATGGAGCGGATGGACGAGGGCATAACGGGGATCCAAAGGTGATGCAGCTAGGGCCCCACACTGCAGGATGAGGGGGCGTGCGGGGCCACTTTTATACATTTTGTGCAGTAAAGATGTGGGTCAACACATGCTAAGCTATCTGAACCAAACAGCCACATCGTAGCTGTGTGTTTTAGAACGGCATCCTGTCTAGTCATGCGTATGGCTAATAATTCCTTTTAACTGAACAATATGCTTATAACAAACACAAAAAGGGCCCCTGGGCCACGCTTTCGACATAAGCATGAGATCTGGTGAATCAACCCTTCCAGCACAATTTCGTATTTCCTTACATTTTCCTCCTTTGTTGAAGGCAGAGCAGTGTTGTCTCCTCGCAGCCGACTTGTTTAGTGATGAACGTTGCAGATGTTTCCTGTGTACGTGTGCTTGCAGCATAATGATAAGACTCGCTGTGAATACGCCGGACTATTTCAAGACTTTTCCAGCCCTCAAAGTCAAAGGGAATGGAATTTGACAGGCTACATGCATTTATGTATGAAAGCAACATGACATTTGTTGCTTCGTCCCACTGAAGTAGGTTTTACCCGACGACCCACACAGAAAGAGAGGGAGAGCGTGAGAGAAAGAGAAGAACCGGCCTTGCCTGGGATTGCTCTAATGAGGAGCGAAGGGTCGCGTTTCAGGGCTGCAGGCGTTCCTAGTTTGACTGAACGCTCTACAATTGTTCCTCATCAGAGTTGAAATAGATGGATGGGGTGAGTATGTGGATGGCATCTATTGAACTATTCGGGCAGGGGTCAGTACGAGCACATTCTCCTGTTACAGCTTGGTCGGTCCGCTTGGACGCATTGGGACTGTGGCAGGAAGAAAAGCTGAGCCAGAGCAGAATTTTTCAATCAAACAGATGTCTTAAAGGGTCCCTGTTTGCAGTAGTTTCTTGCCAAATATTCTACGTTTTTGCAGTTATTTCAGGTGCTTGCAAAAACAGTGGGATGGGAATTGCTGCTCATGTTTGAAGTTGTCACTAAACCAAAAGCAGCAGCAACACGCAGTCTGCTATTTGTCTCCTGGAAAGAATGCAAACTTGAAAGTCCACGGGCAGTATGGTCGGTACCATTTGTGATTGTCATGCAAGAGTGCAAAGACTAAAAAGAGCACTGGAACAAACCAGTTGGGTGACATGCCCAAACGGGTTAACTGCGCCACTACTTTAAGCTCAACTGAATACATTTGCTGAAAAAGAGTTCAGCTGCTCTACAAGACGACAAAATCGACAGAGAGTAAAATAAATGAGTTGGGTGACGAAAGCATAAGTCATCAGGGAGTCAACATCACACTAGTCCAAACGCAAAAGATTGCGTAACACAGCTTAATAAACTCAACTGAAGGAATGGCTGGTACGATGGATAAGTGGAGAGAGAGAATCGCTGAAGTGGACTAAACACTTTCTTATTTTTAACTGTCATCCAAAGAGCTTGGCTGCTTTATAGCACAACAAATACAACGCAATTAAAAATGCATCTCCTCCGTCAATCACCACCTTACCGTGGCGGACGGGGTGGAGTGCCCGGGCTGTCCTAGGAGCTATGTTGTTGGGGGCTTTATGCCCCTGGTAGGTTCTCCCAAGGCAAACAGGTTCTAGGTGAGGGGCCAGAATAAGAGTGATTCAGAAGACCCTTAATGAAGAAAATGGAGAGGAGTGACCGCACCCCGCCCGGACGTGGGACACCTGGGCCTCACCTTGGAGCCAGGTCTGGGGGAGGGACTCGCAAGCGAGCGCCTGGTGGCCAGACTTTCACCCTGGGAGCTGGCCGGGTCCAGCCCGAAAATAGAACACGAGAACTCCTCCGCTGCTGTCAAGTTGAAGAAAGAGTTCTATCAAGCATGGATGGCTTGCGGGACTCCCGAAGCAGCTGACAGGTACCGGCAGGTCAAACGGCACACGGCTTCGGCGGTGGTCGAGGCAAAAACTCGGTAAGGCTATGGAGCACCACTTTCGCTCAGCCTCAAAGAGGTTCTGGCAAACCGTCCGACTCCTCAGAAAAGGGAAGCAGCGTCCAGGTCACACTGTTTACAGTGCGGACGGGGGCTTGCTGACCTCAACTGAGGATAGTTGGCCGGTGGAAGGAATACTTTGAGACCCTTCTCAATCCCACTGACATACCTTCCGTACAGGAAGCAGAGTCCGAGGATACGTACGTGGACAGTTCTATCCTTCCTCAAGGCTCTGGATGTTGGTTGTCTTGGTTGACACGCCGCTACAACATTGCACGGAAATCGGGAACAGTACCTCTGGACTGGCAGACCCGGGGTGGTGGTCCCCATTTTTAAAAAGGGTGACCAGTGGGTGTGTTCCAACTATAGGAGGATCACACTCCTCAGCCTCCCCGGGAAAGTCTACTCCAGGGTGCTGGAGAGAAGGGCATGACCGTTAGTCGAACCTCGGTTACAGGAGTTGCAATGTGGTTTTCGTCCTGGTCGCGGAACACTGGACCAGCTCTACACCCTTGCGAGGGTACTGGAGGGTGTGTGGGAGTTTGCCCAACGGGTCTACATATGCTTTGTAGACCTGGAAAAGGCATTTGACCGTGTCCCTCGTGGTGTCCTGTGGGGGGTGCTCCGGGAGTACAGGATTGGTGGCCCGCTACTACGTGCCATTCGGTTCTTGTACAATCGAAGCAGGAGCCTGAGTTTCCTCCGTAGGGTGGCTGGACTCACCCTAAGAGAGAGGGTGAGGAGCTCGGCCATCCGGGAGGAGCTCAGAGTAGAGCCGCTGCTCCTTCACATGGAGAGGAGCCAGTTGAGGTGGCTCGGGCATCTAGTCCGGATGCCTCCCGGGGGCCTCTCTGGTGAGGTGTTTCGGGCACGCCCAGTCGGGAGAAGGCCCCGGGAAGACCTAGGACACGCTGGAGGGACTATGTCTCACAGCTGGCCTGGGAACGCCTTGGTGTCCTCCCGGTGGAGCTGGAAGAGGTCGCCGGAGAACGGGAAGTTTGGACTTCCCTACTGAGACTGCTGCCCCCGCGACCCGGACCCGGATAAGCGGAGGAAAATGGAATGGAAAAAATGCCAAACTACCAAATGCACAGCAAATCAAGACGCTCATATTTAAGACTTTTTCATTACTACCTTACCGGATCTTTTTCTCCTCCATCAAGACTAATCTTAACTTGAATGGCGTTTTTTCAAAGTTGATTGTTTTTATAAATTGAGTCGGTCTAATGACTTTTAGCTTTTTGTACATGAAATGTACTTATTTGGCACAGCTATCAGCGGTGACTTTTACATGGACTTGAGTTAGGAAAATGAAGTGGACCAAAACATCGCCGTTTCAAATGGGATCAGTAGTTTATCCAAACCTCCGATGCAACTATTTACTCATCCAGCACAGCACAGGACCCGGCTTTTTTTAACCCCCCCAAATTAAAAAAAAACTTTATTGCCATTGTAAGTGAACAATTCACAAACTAGGAACTTTCTTTGGCGACTCAGTGCCGCGTAGAATTCTAAGTAAACATAGAGCATTAAATAAACATAGAACCTGAGTAAAAAGGTGAAATCACTGATAAGTAAAGGCATGAGAGTGCAGGTAGTATAAGGTGCCAAACATACTGGTTATAAAGTGAGCGTAGTGCATAGAGCATAGTTTGCGTGTGAACTGGGTCTCCTCAGAACACCAGCAAGACGCAGCATCTTCCGCGTGACTTTATCCTCTTTAGGGTGGCATGCTGGAGCCTATCCCAGCTGACTTTGGGAGAGAGGCAATTCATTTCATGGGACAACGATGAAGAAAGACACTGGAATGTAAGGCGGTAACACTGGAAAATGACCATCTCCCTAAAATAAGTCCTCCTGATTGTGACTCCCGTAGTTCCTCTCCTGGCTTTTGGCAGTACGAGGACCACTGCAACGTGGCTTCAGATGAATTCAAGTACTAAGTTCATGCAATTGTCTGCATTACTAGTTCAATACAACTTACAATAATAGAGTAAGGATGGTGTGGTGTTGCTTCCCAGTTTCAACATACTGGGAGGCTGCTTTGGATAAAAGGACTTTTCCAGAGCTTTTTCCTGAGTTGATTCCGTACGGGCCATCTTTTGGGAAATGTTACATGGTGAGAAGATCTCTTCACTTGCCGGTGTACACCCTTCTGTATTTATTATTGTTGGGATTCCCTGGAGATGCATGCAGCTCCAGTCGCTGGTTCTCCAGCACATCTACAGCCGGTAATGTGCTGACTTCTTTTAGTTTGGGTTGGTGATGGTGTAGAACCAAACGGGCCAGCAAAAAGTAACTGTTAGCTGCCAGCTCTGCATCCCTCTAGACACGCTTCAACGCCAACTGCAAAGGTGAAATGATTTAGTACCTGTCCAATACACGTCCTGTACTACCCTGTACTACTACTTCCTCTACCACTACTAGAACCCACTTATACTTGCATTGTATGTCATCCTAGGATGCGATACGGCATCTATACTGCCCTGATCACAGACATGAACATGCGATACGGCATCTATACTGCCCTGATCACAGACATGAACATGCGATACGGCATCTATACTGCCCTGATCACAGACATGAACATGCGATACGGCATCTATACTGCCCTGATCACAGACATGAACATGCGATACGGCATCTATCCTGCCCGGATAACTAATATGGATGCGGTGTGTTCAGGGCCAAGGTGTTCCTTGCAGGCCTGCTGGGTTCCGGACGTGGTCACGCGAGGGTTAACGTCGTGACGCGGTGCTGTGACCCGCGAGGGCACCGGCGGGGTGTGTAAGTGAGGGGGGAGGGCAAGGCACAGGATGGAGCTCCTCACCTTGTCGCTTGAGCTGGCCCGGATCAAAGGGAAGCGCGTGCGTGGAATGTTCGGTGTTCCTCCAATCGGAGCGGCGTGTGTGCCGGAGTCCAGAATGCGCGTAAAGCCTCTGCAATGCTGTCTTTGCACTGTGACCTGCAGCCGGAAGTGGCTCTCGTAGAGAAGATCTTCAGCGACTTTCCTTACCCGCCTTCTCCACACCCAAAGTGTGCACCGGTTGCAACTTCTGCTGAAGGAGAAAGAATCGTGAGCACGAGGGATTGTTTGGGCCTTGCGCACCTCCTCCACCTCCACGGCGTAGGTCCGGAACAACAGTAATCCCATTTGCAAACAAAACAATGGATGGAGGAGTGAGTGTGTGTGTGTGTGTGTGTGTGTGTGTGTGTGCGTGTGTGTGGGAGAGAGAGGCTAAACGTGCTGGCAGGAACGGGGTGGGTGTAGCTCCCAAGATGATGAGCCTTTGCCCCCTCCCATGATCTACCAAGCTGAGTAGAAGGAGAGTAGGGGCGAGACGAGCCAACATTGAGCTCCCGCACAGAACCTTACTGTTACGCGGCGTCACGGAACCACCGGACCCGCCTCTTGCTTGTTCGGGCAAAGTCGCACAACAGAGGACGTGAGGAAGTGCACCTATTGAAGGTGTTTTGGGATAGTTGGCGCTGCAGCTTCCAAACAGGCAAAAGAGGCCGTCTTCTATAAGGTAGGTGTGCTTTCAGTACATTTGACGAAGCGGAGTGTAGTCCAAAATGCCGTGCGTAATTACGCACTCGGTAAGCGGAGTGTAGTCCAAAATGCCGTGCGTAATTACGCACTCGGTTTGCACTTAACGCTCCAGCGCGACTTGGATTGGGATGTGTTGGATCGCCTTCCAGTCTTTGCCATCGGATGGACGGACCCTCTATGGGTCTTGCGTGGCGGATTTGTCTTGGAAATCCAGCAAATGTTGGAAGCTTTGTCAATTGGGGTCTCTCGAGGGCACTGTGGTGTCGAAGCAAACATGCCGAATGTTCTCCCTTCGGTCTTGCACGGTAGCCTTGGCTGAAGCTTGTGTTGCACACCAACTTGTACTTCACACACACACACACACGCACACACACACACAGGAGAGAGAAGGCGGATTCAGCCGCTGTCTGCGTCACACACCCGCGTGTCTGTGAGAAGCATTATGAGAGAAAGATAATTACGTGTGTAATTTATTACGTGTGTGTGTGTGAAACATAAGCGTGTGTAAGATGATGAACATACCTGCAAACATAACAAACTTCCTGTTGGCCCGAGTCCTGCATTTGGGCAGTCCAAAAGCTCTTTGCCCCATTCCCGGAGCAACGGTCGGGTCAGTGCTGTTCTTCAGCAAAGTTACAGTACGAGAAAGTCATCAACGACACGCACCAGACAACAGAAGCTCAACGTTTGTCGCATGGGGCCACCCCCGTTGCAAGGGGAGTACATGCAGAAGGCTGCGCCATGGAAAGTCGCATTCTTTTATTCTCCCCCGCATGCAGACATTTGAAAAGATCAACTCCACTTTTCTTCCCAGTGCAGATCATGTGACCTTCTGACCCCCGCCGTGGCTGCACTGCTAAGACCAGTAAAACATTCCTGGGCCTTCTAGAATGGAGCCAAACACGCTAGTAACCGTGAGCGCACGTGAGAGCGCGCCTGCTTGTTTGCATTTGAGTCCAGGAGGAAACCACACACGGCGTCTGCTTGTCAAACAACTAGGAAGTGCAAACGCATCGTCAGCGTCTCTGCGTGGGCATGAAACACAGACGTTGCCACGTAGACGCTCGCCACGCTTACAACTTGCAGCAATAATCCTGCCCATAAATACTGGAGATGCTGACGGGCTCCGTGCAGGCCTGGAGTTGATTACAGTTGGATGTATATCTGCTGTGGCGGGTACTCATTTGGCGCCGGAACTGTTCCCCACGTTCTCTCCCCTTCGTCATCCTCTCCCTCCGAAAGCAACCGTTTGCGTTGAGTCGCTGGTGTGAGGCTTTCTTTTGGTGAGCGTCTTGCTCGTTTGGGCGCATCAGTCCATGAAAGGTCACATTGTGTGTGTGTGTCTTCTGACTGCATGAGCGTTATATTTACAGTGTGTGGCCACCAACAAGCTCTTTCACCAGCACCGCGTTTGGGTAATTCTGACAGAAAAGGCGGCTGTGGATTATGACTTCAAGGGGGAAGTGCTCGGCGGTATTTCCTATTAAAGCGGCTGCCGTTGCACCTACTTGAAGGCAATTCAGTCATTTGCTGCTGATGCTCACCTTCTTACTCACTGAAGCTCTGTGTGTGTGTTTTACTGGCCTGCCACGTACTTCACAAATTAAACATCATGACAAAGTTTTTGGACACGCAGAGAAAAAACCCACATAAATGGGCTCCTATAAGCTAAAATGGCCGACCATCTGTGCGACGTATAGCTTGGGTTCTTGGATTTTCATGCATCTTGTCATGATGAACACGTGTTACTGATGCTGCTGCTATTCTCACTCAGCCTGGTGCTGTTTGGCCGGTTGTGTCCGGAAAAATGTCTACCTTTTTGCCACAATGCACAAGAGTTCCGTACAACACAATAACGCCAAACTCGTCCGTAGTTTGCTTAGGATACGTTGAGTGTTTGCCTAAGGGACTGGTTTTAGACTGGTTTTCAAATCAATTCAATGCAAAAAATATCCAACAACAACAGAGTCCGTCACAGGAACACAGGAACTTTGGTTGACACTCTAATAGACGTATTAATATCTGTGAGTGAAGAATCAAATGCTGAGAGATGATCCATCTAATCTATTTTAGGATTACATTTGACCAGAAAGTAGTCCAGCTGCTTTGCTTGTCTTACACTAGAGGAGGAAAGCGTTAGTTTTCAAATATACTACACTGTAAGTAAAGTAAGCACACCGGGAAGCAATATTTAGGCAAACAATTCCTATTATGTTTCATATTTAGGCAAACAATTCCTATTATGTTTCATATTTAGG
>QODF01000082.1:825414-888101 GCA_024372805.1 Oostethus manadensis
AATTCCTTTGTGTTTTATATTTAGGGAAAAATGCAATTCCTTTGTGTTTTATATTTAGGGAAGACCCCTCCCCACACCCCGTCTCAGTTGGCCGAGTCGCAGCGCTTGTGGGCAGGCATAGCCGGGGGATGTGAGGCTCCTCGGCCCGCACCGGGCTGCTGCGTGGAAGGCGAAGGAGGGGAAGATGGAAAGTGTCAATCAGGGACGCTTCACTGCGTGAGGACAATCTGAGCGCGGGGCCGCTCTGTTTCAAGAGCAATCAGTCAGTCCGCATTAATTATCCGTGCGCCCCCCTGCTGCCCCCACCCTGGTCAGGGACACACACACACACACACACACGCACACACACACACACACACACAACCCCCACGCTGGAAGAGAAAAGAACCTGCAAGCCACACGCTAGAAATGCATATTTCTGGTCAAATTACTTATAAAATAACACTAGAAATGCATATTTCTGATCAAATAACACTAGAAATGCATATTTCTGGTCAAATTACTGCATATGCTGCATTATTCTCCCCACTTCAGACCTGCCAAATGTCGTGTGGGATGCATTTGAAATGGTCGGGTGGTACCAGGGTCAGGTGGTACCAGGGTCGGGTGGTACCAGGGTCGGGTGGTACCAGGGTCAGGTGGTACCAGGGTCGGGTGGTACCAGGGTCGGGTGGTACCAGGGTCGGGTGGTACCAATCAAGAACAAAACAGGCATTATATAAAGCAGCATCGTACGAGATGTCATAGAAAAATATAATAAATAAAAATAACTATCTGCTTTGGTTTTGCTGCACGCGGAATATTCCCATGCTGCGTGCGTGCGTGTGCGCGCGTGCCGAGGCAGCGTCACGGCTTGAACAAGCTTGCTAACACGAGCACGTGCGTGCTCATGTTGTCGGGGCTTCCCAACGACGCCAGCCGGCGGCTCCCCGCATACGTGCGCGTGCAGCCGAACGCGACCCAGTAATTGGGACGTAAAGGTTGCGGGCTGGTGAGTAAAATCAAATCACTCCACGCTTGCTGGCTGGCGATCACACGCCGGCCCAACTTCCGACTTCCGCAATGTTCGCTCGAACCGTTCGGGTTTGGGCCTTCAGATGTCGAAAAGCATTCGGGCTCGGAAGCTCGAGTTCGAGAGGAAGGCATCGAGCGGGCCTGCGGGACTCACTTCAACCGCCTCCTTGTCCGCCACACCGGGACTGTCCTGCGGGAGTTTCCTTCCGGTGGCCGCGGACTCCTCTTCGTCGTCGTTGTCGTTGTTACGTGTCGTGGTAGGTGCAATTCCGTGTCCCTTCCATTGAGTCACTCTTCCCCTTTTGCGCCGCGGCCAACGGAATTCACAGCGCGGGTCGCCTTGAAACCGCTCCCTCCTTATCTCCTTTCATCGGTCGGCTCGGGGTCGCCTTGAAACCGCAGGGGCTGTAATTGCTTTTTTCAGGCAGCGCAGCGCGGACTGGCCAGCAGCCAATCAGAGGCTTGTTTACACTCGATGATGGACAGCGCCGTGGCAGCGTGCCAGCCAATCAGGAGCCACGCAGGGAGGCGGTCGCGTTAACCCTTTCCTTCCCGATGTAAACAAAGCCGCGGCGGTTGCTGGACGTTCCTGCACGGACCCGCACAAGCACGTCCGCTCCGAATGGGCCGAGCCTGGGAAAACGAGCTGCTGGATCCAACGTGTGTCCTGAGGTCACACAATAACCGGCATCAATTCGACGTCCACATGGGCAGAGGCAAACTCTAACCGTTGCGGGACGTCTTTTGTGCACCCTGTGGGACCGTCCTCTCTCTGTCCGGTCTGCCTTGTCAGGCTGCTGCCCTTCCCTGATAGGCTGCTATTCCGTGCATACTATACACATAATCCATCCATTTTCCTCATCGGGGTGCTGGAGCCTATCCCAGCTGACTTTGGGCGGGATACACCCTGCACTGGTCGCCAGCCAATCAAGGCGCAGACAAGCAATCCCTCACATCTAAGGACAATTTGGAGCGGCCCATGAAGCTAACGTGCATGTTTTTGGAATGTGGGAGGAAGGCGGAGTACCCGGAGACCCCCCCCCCCCCCCCACACACACACACACACAAGGGGAGAACATGCAAAGTCCACCCAGAGATGCCAAGCGGGAGTTCAAACCCAGATCTTCGGGATCTCCTGACTGTGTGGCCGGCACGCAAGCCCATGTAGATACTCTTTGATATAATATTTACAGATGTAGTTGTTATGCCGGCAAGATGGATGCAATCTCCGCGCTGCGTCAGGCATTGCACTGCATTTCTTGCTCCTTCTAAGGTTTTGGCTCCCTTATCTGTCCCAAAGTGGTAAACACCCCAGTGTGACGACAGCAGTGATATTACTATTGGAGCTGTTATTGTTGATAACTATTAGCACCGGGCAGTAGTGATTCCTTAATGTGTGTGTGTTTGCAGTTATTAATGATGCTATGTCAAGGTACTGACATCCCACATTTCCCTCAGACAGCGAGTGATTCCTTTCAACGCCTGCTCTGCGTCCGGTTTTTATCGAAGACTTCAAGGGTACATGTGGATGCCCGGTGGGCGACATGACCATCTTTTCGTAGATTTGGAATGGCTTTTCTCCGGGTGCTCCCGTTTCCTCCCACATTCCAAAAAGAGCCACGGTCGCTTCACTGCTGACTCCCAATTGTCCATCGGTGCGGGTGGTTGCTCGTCCGCCCTGCGCTTGACTGGCAACCAGTCCAGGGGGTACCAAAGTCAGCTGGGATAGGCACCAGCATGCCCCACGATCCCAAGCAGGATAAGCGGCATAGAAAATGGATGGAAGGATTTAGAATGTCTGGGTTTTGATCTTAGCTTACCTAATTAGTCCATCCTTCAGTACACGTGAGCCCACATCCTTTAGTTGGCGTGAGTGCCCGTGTTCACCCGAGCACGAGTGGGTACTCTGGTGCAGGTTGGCATCTCTTCCTCATTGTCGTGACCCTGACAACGTGCGCTGTTGGCTGCTTAAACGAGGTTCTTGCTCTCCGTGGGTAGAAGTACTTTTTCCCGCGGCTCGGTGTGCGAGTGTAGCCCCGTCGCAGGGAAGCCCCAGGCCGCCTCGGATCCGAGGCGGCCTGATGTTGTGCCTGTGAGGGGTGTTTTCGCAACTGTACTGACGTTGGCGGCCGTGCACACGCCTGACATCCAGTTCGACGAGGTAGGCGGATGACAGGAACGCAAACTACAGCAGGAGCGTGTCTTGGAGGGGGGAAGAGTGTCTGAGCACAGAAGGGCTTCCAAAAAGCAAAAGCTGAGCCTTTTCCCTCCTCTGTCAGGGGGCCTCCTCATTGGTTGGATGCGCAGCCAATGGCAGCAGTGTTTATTGTAGACTGGGAGGGGTGGTGTGTGTGTGCGTGGGGAAGCATGGGTGGGGTAAGGGCGGATGGAGGAGGGACGGGCTGGTGGGGTGGGGGCGAGGGGGCACGCTTTCACATTGTCGTCCTCAAACCAGGAGGCGCGCGTTCACCCTGCCGAGCCCACCTCCTCCCCCCCCGGCGCCGCGTCGGCACGAACCGGCCCGAACTTCCACGGCCGTACCCGCAGCGAGTGCGCGCAGCTTTGGGTGTCAGTGTGCGTGTTTTGTCGTCACGTTTGACGCAAGTCGCCTTGCAAGTAAGTCCAAAAGGTTTGCGGACGGGTTCTGCCTTGACGGGAAATAGTGTTGCATGTTTGGTTGCAGGCGCAGCACAGTCCAATAATGCGGATTGGGACGCTGCAGTCCCAATCCGAACCATACATCGGATTGAAGTCGTGGATTGCACATCCCTTCATTTGCACATTTCTCCCGCCTATTGCTCCGGGAACACATCGGGGGGGGGTTGGACGTGCAGAGTCCGCCGGATCAGCTCCACCGGCAGCGGCCACTCGGCTCTGCAGGCGCCGGACGTCCTCTGCCTCGGCGGGGCTCGTCTCTCCCGCTGCGGGCTGAAGTCGTCCGTCTTCTGACGTTCGTGGCGGGGTGCGGAAGAATCGGTGCTTTGCTTTCTCGCGAGTTGGACCTTTTCAAGCCGGTGAGGTCACTTTTATCATCTCCGGTTCGACTTGCTGCTTTTATTTGACTACAGAGGGACCCTCCGCGGGACTGTGCGTGCGTGTGGGTGTGCAGTTTAGGCCAGGCTGCCGAATCTTGCACACACGCACACTGGGTCACGTTCCGGGCGGGTTTGGTGTCGGAGCGCACATTCAGGTTATGCGGGATCAGCAGGAACTTGTGTGTTGGCGGCCCGGGACGAAGAAGCCCAACATGGATGCAGCTTGTTTGTGGCCCGGGAGGAAGTGGTCTTTTTCACGCCATGTTTTCTCCTCTGGTGATCAGAAGTTGGCCCGTCTGTGTAGTACTGTGTAGTATTCTTTTCTCTTCTGGACGCAGAACACCGTGCACGGAGTACTATGCAGGCCGGATACAGCATTTATACACGCTAGACTATACTGTATAATACACGCTATGTATGCATTTTATACTTTATACACGCTATACTATACTACATTATACACACTATGTATGCATTTTATACTTTATACACACTATGTATGCATTTTATATTATACACACTATATATGCATTTTATACTTTATACACGCTATGTATGCATTTTATACTTTATACACACTATGTATGCATTTTATACTTTATACACGCTATGTATGCAGTTTATATTATACACACTATACTATACTATATTATACATGCTATGTATGCATTTTATACTTTATACACGCTATGTATGCATTTTATATTATACACACTATACTATACTATATTATACACGCTATGTATGCATTTTATACTTTATACACGCTATGAATGCATTTTATATTATACACACTATACTATACTATATTATACACACTATGCATTTTATATTATACACACTATACTATACTATATTATACACGCTATGTATGCATTTTATACTTTATACACGCTATGTATGCATTTTATATTATACACGCTAGATACACTTTTTATACTTTATACACGCTATACTATACTATATTATACACACTATGTATGCATTTTATATTATACACGCTAGATACACCATTTATACTTTATACACACTATACTATACTATATTATACAAACTATGTATGCATTTTATACTATTTTATATTATACACACTATGTATGCATTTTATACTATTTTATATTATACACGCTATATATGCATTTTATACTATTTTATATTATACACACTAGATACACCATTTATACTTTATACACACTATACTATACTATATTATACAAACTATGTATGCATTTTATACTATTTTATATTATACACACTATGTATGCATTTTATACTATTTTATATTATACACGCTATATATGCATTTTATACTATTTTATATTATACACACTAGATACACCATTTATACTTTATACACACTATACTATACTATATTATACAAACTATGTATGCATTTTATACTATTTTATATTATACACACTATGTATGCATTTTATACTATTTTATATTATACACGCTATATATGCATTTTATACTATTTTATATTATACACACTAGATACACCATTTATACTTTATACACACTATACTATACTATATTATACAAACTATGTATGCATTTTATACTATTTTATATTATACACACTATGTATGCATTTTATACTATTTTATATTATACACGCTATATATGCATTTTATACTATTTTATATTATACACACTAGATACACCATTTATACTTTATACACACTATACTATACTATATTATACAAACTATGTATGCATTTTATACTATTTTATATTATACACACTATGTATGCATTTTATACTATTTTATATTATACACGCTATATATGCATTTTATACTATTTTATATTATACACACTATATATGCATTTTATACTATTTTATATTATACACACTATATATACATTTTATACTATACACAGTATAAATACATTTATACTATACACACTATATATGCAGTTTATACTATACACACTATATATGCATTTTATAGCATAAACCCACTATAAATACACATTTTACATTATATACACTATATATGCATTTTATACTATACACAATATATATGCATTTTATACCATAAACCCACTATATATACACATTTTATGTTATACACACTATATGTGCATTTTATACTATACACGCTAGATATACAATTTATACTTTATAAAAACTATATATATACACATTTCATATTATACACACTATATATGCATTTTATACTATACAGACTATATATGCATTTTATACTATACACACTATATATGCATTTTATACCATAAACCCACTATATTAACACATTTTATATTATACACACTATATATGCATTTTATACTATACACACTATATATACATTTTATACTATACACAGTATAAATACATTTATACTATACACACTATATATGCATTTTAGACTATACACACTATATATGCATTTTATACCATAAACCCACTATATATACACATTTTATATTATACACACTATATGTGCATTTTATACTATACACGCTAGATATACAATTTATACTTTATAAAAACTATATATATACACATTTCATATTATACACACTATATATGCATTTTATACTATACACACTATATATGCATTTNATACTATACACACCATATGTGCATTTCATGCTATACACACTATATATACATTTTATACTATACACACTATATGTACATTTTATACTATACACACTATATATACACTTTATACTATACACACTATATAAACATTTTATACTATACACACTATGTGTACATTTTATACTATACACACCATATGTGCATTTCATGCTATACACACTATATATACATTTTATACTATACACACTATATGTACATTTTATACTATACACACTATATATACACTTTATACTATACACACTATATAAACATTTTATACTATACACACTATGTGTACATTTTATACTATACACACCATATGTGCATTTCATGCTATACACACTATATATACATTTTATACTATACACACTATATGTACATTTTATACTATACACACTATATATACACTTTATACTATACACACTATATAAACATTTTATACTATACACACTATGTGTACATTTTATACTATACACACCATATGTGCATTTCATGCTATACACACTATATATACATTTTATACTATACACACTATATGTACATTTTATACTATACACACTATATATACACTTTATACTATACACACTATATAAACATTTTATACTATACACACTATGTGTACATTTTATACTATACACACCATATGTGCATTTCATGCTATACACACTATATATACATTTTATACTATACACACTATATGTACATTTTATACTATACACACTATATATACACTTTATACTATACACACTATATAAACATTTTATACTATACACACTATGTGTACATTTTATACTATACACACCATATGTGCATTTCATGCTATACACACTATATATACATTTTATACTATACACACTATATGTACATTTTATACTATACACACTATATATACACTTTATACTATACACACTATATAAACATTTTATACTATACACACTATGTGTACATTTTATACTATACACACCATATGTGCATTTCATGCTATACACACTATATATACATTTTATACTATACACACTATATGTACATTTTATACTATACACACTATATATACACTTTATACTATACACACTATATAAACATTTTATACTATACACACTATGTGTACATTTTATACTATACACACCATATGTGCATTTCATGCTATACACACTATATATACATTTTATTCTATACACACTATATATGAAATTTATACTATACACGCTAGATATACATTTTATACTTCATACAAACTATATATATACACTTTATACTATACACAGTACATATACACTTTATACTATACACAGTACATATACACTTTATACTATACACACTATATATGCATTTTATACTATACACACTATAGATGCATTTTACACTATATATACATATTATACTTTATACAAACTATATATATACACGTTATACTATACACACTATATATGGATTTTATACTATGCACACTATATGTACATTTTATACTATACACACTATATATGCAATTCATACTATACACACTATATATGCATTTTATACTATACACACTATATATACATATTATACTATAAATACACATTTTATATTATATACACTATGTATGCATTTTATACTATACACACTATAAATACATTTTATAATATACACACTATATATGCATTTTATACCATACACACTTTATATGCATTTTATACTATGCCCACTATATATACATTTTATACGATACACACTATATATGCATTTTATACTATGCCCACAGTATATACATTTTATACTATACACACTATTTATGCATTTTATACTATGCCCACTATATATACATTTTATACGATACACACTATATATGCATTTTATACTATACACACTATATACACATTTTATACTATGCACACTATATATGCCTTTTCTCTTCTGACACAGAACACTATGCACAGAATACTTTACATGCGAGATATACAATTTATACTTTTTACAAACTATATATATACATTTTATACTATACACACTATATATACATTTTATATTTTATACAAACTATATATATAAATTTTATACTATACACACTATATATACATTTTATACTATACACACTATATATATATATATAAATTTTATACTATACACACTATATATGCATTTTATACTATATACGCTATATATACATTTTATAGTATTTACACTATATATACATTTTATACTAAACACACTATTTATACATTTTGTACTATATACACTATATATATACATTTTATAATATACACGCCATATAAACATTTATACTATACACACTATATATACACATTTTATATTATATACACTATATATATATTTTATATCATACACACTATATATACTTTTTATACTATATACACTACAGTATTTATACATTTTATATTCTATACACAGAATACTTGACAAGGAATACAATTTACAGAATACTATACACAGAATACTATACACAGAATACATTTCTGGATATTTTCCGTACTATACACAGAATACTATATAGATAATACATTTCTATACTATATACATAATACTATACACAGAATATAATACACAGAATACTTTCTGGATATTTCCTGTACTATACACAGGATACTATAAAGAAAATACATTCCTGGATATTTTCTCTACTATACACTGAATAGTATATGCAGAATACTTTTCTGAGTATTTTTTGTACTATACACTGAATAGTATATGCAGAATACATTCCTGGATATTTCCTGTACTATACACAGAATACTATAAAGATAATACATTCCTTCTGTACTATACACAGAATACTCTACAGGTAATACATTCCTGGATATTTTTTGTACTATACACAGAGTACTATAAAGATAATACATTCCTGGATAATTTCTGTATTACACACCGAATAGTATATGCAGAATACATTCCTGGATATTTTCTGTACTATACACAGAATACTATATAGACAATACATTTCTGTACTATATACATAATACTATACCCAGAATACTATACACAGAATATTATACACAGAATACTTTCTGGATATTTCTGGATATTTTCTGTACTACACACAGAATACTATAAAGATAATACATTCCTGGATATTTCTGTACTATACACTGAATACTATAAAGAAAATACATCCTGGATATTTTCTGTACTATACACAGAATACTATATAGACAATACATTTCTATACTATTTACATAATACTATACCCAGAATACTATACACAGAATATTATACAAAGAATACTTTCTGGATATTTCTGGATATTTTCTGTACTACACACAGAATACTATAAAGGTAATACATTCCTGGATATTTTCTGTACTACACACAGAATACTATAAAGATAATACATTCTGGATATTTTCTGTACTACACACAGACTACCGGAATAGATAATACTTTCCTGGATGCTGACTGCATTATATGGAGAATACTACAAAGAGAAGTATATGCAGAGTACTACACAGACAGTGCATTGGTGGGCAGTGTGTGTACTGGACATGCAGTAGTGTACTGCTTGAAGGGAAGTATTCCACTTGCAGCTGCAGCGTTGGACCTTCTCGTTCATCCAGTCCAAGCTCCAGGGAGGCGGGTTTGTGTCTCGGTCCGGTTCTGCTGGCTTTCGGGGCTGCACATGCACACGGACAGGCCCGTGGATGCCTCCCACGGCGGGTTGTCTTTCCCCGCGCCCGAGCGTCACAGGGAGCCCTGTTGGGGCAAATGGGCCGGGCTGTACGGCCTCCATAGCAAGTCGAACATTTGACCGTTTACTGCCACCCAGGCAGGCGTAAAGCTGCTTTGGCTTGTGACTACCCCGCTGCACGCACGCACGCACGCACACACACACACACACACACGCTGGGTAGAACGCCTGTAACATGAATGACAGACAAGCGGGTGGCGGCGGGTTCTGCAAAAAGTTAGACCAATCAAATCGGAAATGGACACACACTCAGGTGCATCTTACAGGTAGATCCAGAAGAAATGTCAACAATGCGCAGAACAATGCGCATCCTTTAGGACCGGATCGCTGCGTTTGTGCACACGATTCGGATTGTGCTTATTTGTGCTGCTGCTGCTTCTATTGATGCATTGTGTGTGTGTGTGTGTGTGTGTGTGCGTGCGTGTGCGTGTGTGTGCGTGATAATTTGGAATGGGCGGCCCGACTGACGTCTAAATGTGCTTGGTTTTGGTTGCCGTCTCCTCCGCACGTCTCCCATCCCGTCCTGGCCCATTCCCGCCAGAGCTTTGACGTGTCTCCTCTCGTCTCTTTTGTAGGAGATGACGGCGCCTCGCTTTCCACCCCGCCAAGCCAAAACTCCTCTCACTGCGAGAGGATCCCCGAGTCCATAAGGGGATTATTTTCATGCGGGCGCCTCTGGATTTGACCTTGGATTTGGGATTTAATCGCTTCTCGCCCGGATGGAAAGCCGTGATTTCGCTCCTCCGCACCACCTACTCACCGAGCGGAGCGCGCTGGTTCCCGGCGCCGCGTCTCGGATGGCGTCCGGCTGCCACGGCTCGGCGCAGCACGCGGCCCACTTTCAGCCGGGGAAGTTCTTCTCCGTGAATCCGCACTCAGGTGGGTTTCTGTGTTCTGTGCAGCCCACACGCTTGGGAGTGAACATGCTGCCACTGAACATCCCAGCAGCGTTGTGGTACCACGCCAACGCCACCGCTCCTGCAACACACCTCCCATCACACCACGCATGGGAGCCCGGGCTGGTGGTTCGGTTCTGGGGGGTTAGGTTGTGGCGCTCAGTCTAGTAGAGGTGCGAGTAAGAGCGGGTTTCTGTATGGAGTGGCGCCGTGGCGGGGGTGCACGCATCACATTTAACGAGGAGCTTTGCTGTCCTGTCCCGGGGGTGCTGTGGAGAGGTAGGCCTGTGGAGGCAGAAAGAAAGAGGTTGAATTCCAATATTACCTTCATCAGATGAGAGCAAATGGGCCGCAATGCTTCGGTCCTGTACGTCCGGTGTGCGTGGAGGACCCGCTTATCTGGTGGGATTTGCATGTTCCCCAGGAAAAAAGACTTTGAAGGTTCCTTTTTGAAATGATAGTACTCAATATCTTTGTGTTTTATTTACTGCAATGTATGGACTGTACCGTACATCTTTCTCAAAGGCTGATCTTCCACTGTTACAGGTTTTCCAAAAATGTTGTCTTGAAATGATGAAATGTACCGTAGATTTGAAATGATGTGTCGTTCTTGTGCAACACATGACCATGCGATAAGTATAGAATTATGCATCCTGTATGAGCATTCGTGGTATAGTTTCCAGACAACGTATGAAATGAGAAACGAGCATTCTTCTCCTAAATATTGTCCAAAACAAGAGCTTTGCACTTCTTCAGATGATTTCTCTGCACACAGACTGATAGCACTGCTTGCTCACGTGCATTAAGGTCCAATTTCAACCTGATTCTGTAACGTCTGAGGGGGAGAAAGCATAGTAACGTGGGGCAGATAATGCTATTGAAATGTATTCAAGGGGGCCCCGCGTGTCTGGAGGTGCATGACTGGCTATTGAGCGCGCGCATATCCATGCATGTCTCTGATGGGGTTTTGACTGACATGATGGGCACAGAGGATTGCTGTTTTGGGGATGGTGGGAGGGCGGGGGTTTGCTGTATGTGAGTATTTGCTTGGAGGTGAAGATCGGGGGGGTGTTACCTTTTGGTGCTTGTCCGTCCTTAGAGAGTTAGAGAACTGCATGCCGGGCTCCAGGCCTCAGCAAAGGGGCAGGGATTTGGCCATACTGAGCCTGTGTGTGTGTGTATTCATATATCTATATATATATACACACACACACACACATATATATACTGTATGATGTAAGTATACAAACATACATATATAACATATATATAAACATATATATATATATTCATATATATACACACACACACAACACCTGCAAGTATTCTCCAGCCTCCTTTTGAGATCAGCATGATGTTTGCTTGGATATTGACGAGCCTGATGAGGTGGCGGAATGATGGCCCTATTCGGACGCCACAAGACTTGCCCCCGTTTGATAAAACCTCCTAACGATAATAATGATACTATGATGATATGTAATAATGATACTATGATGATATGATAATGATATTATGATGATATGATAATAATGATATTATGATGATATGATAATTATGATATTATGATGATATGATAATAATGATATTATGATGATAATGATATTATGATGATATGATGATGATGACATCATGATGATATGATGATAATGATATTATGATGATAATGACATCATGATGATATAATGATAATGATATCATGATGATAATGATATTATGATGATATGACAATAATGATACTATGATGATATGATAATAATGATATCATTTTGATATGATAATAATGATATTATGATGATATGATAATAATGATATTATGATGATATGATGATGATGATATTATGATGATATGATGATAATGATATTATGATGATAATGATATCATGATGATATGATAATAATATTATGATGATATGATGATAATGATATGATGATATGATGATAATGATATTATGATGATATGATAATAATGATATTATGATGATATGATAATAATGATATGATGATAATGATATTATAATGATATGATAATGATGATATGATGATAATGATATCATGATGATATGATAATAACGATATTATGATGATAATGATATCATGATGATATGATAATAACGATATTATGATGATAATGATATCATGATGATATGATAATAATGATATTATGATGATATGATAATTATGATATTATGATGATATGATAATGATATGATAAATATGATATTATGATGATATGATAATAATGATACTATGATGATATGATAATAATTATATTATGACGATATGACAATAATGATATTATGATGATATGATGATGATATCATGATGATAATGATATTATGAAGATATGATGGTAATGACAGCATGATGATATGATGATATCATGATGATATGATGATAATGATATCATGATGATATGATGATAATGATATCATGATGATATGATAATAATGATATTACACAGGTGCTGAGTTTGCTGATGCCGGAGCAGAAAGACGACAAGCTTTCTTTCTGTCTCTCATTTCTCTGCGGCTCACCCAGTTTGTTTGTTCCCTTTTCCGCGTGGTCAGCCCTGGGCTGTGCTTGTGCAAGTGTGTGTGTGTGTGTGTGTGATGAAGGTTTAGCCCGCAGTAGCACAGGTGTGCAGTATTATGGAGGGCGTGGCACAGCTTGTCATTGAGCAGGTGTGCTACTTCCCAGACAGCGATTTTGTTTACATGACGTGTGTGACAGACAGAGGGTGTGTGTTTGTGTGCGTGACCTACTAAGACAGACACACACGCTCAAAGGAAGCTAAGTGTGAGTGTGCACATGTGCAGCTGCACACACAAGCACACACCCCGAGCTGCGTGTGCGCTTTGAAAACGTAATAAAGCATAATCACAATGTTTCTGTTGGAGAAGATACCCTCTCCATCACCTCCTTTCCCCCTTCCTTGCACCCCCCATCAGTCATGCTTGAGACCCTCCACCACAAATGCCTTTTTCTTTAGCTTTGATCGTCGGGGCCGCACAGGTGAGGCCCCGCCCCCTTCTCAGTGACACACGTATCACATGACTTGGGAGCAGAAGACAATGCACGTGTTTATTGTCGTTTGGGACTGTCCTACATAACTGTCAACCCTCCCGTATTTCTCGGGGAACTCACCAATTTCAACCCTCGCGTTTAAATAGTTCCCTATAAAATCTTTGACTTTCATTTAAAATACATAACTGTGGTGCTGCAGGGAGAATGGTGCAGAGCATTGGCAGCGGGCACACTTTGCAACCCGTCTGACCAGACATTGTTTTCCCGGAAGGGTGGGGGGTCGGGAGGACTTTTCCTCATCTTCTTGAAGGGTACTGTTGACCGGTAGCCCTGTGAGTCAGCAAGTCGTCTGCTGTGTATGTGAGTGTGTTTCATCAAAAGATGAATGAGAATATTAATGAAGGACGGATGCAAAGCAAATTAGCACCCGGTTGCTAATTCAGTCGGGTTACAATCGCCTGACGACGCCCGCCACGCTCGTCTGCTCAGGCTCATGAGATAGTGACAGGAAGTGAAAGCACGGAAGAAGTGCGCGCGAGATGAGTCAGCGTTGGATGTGCTCAGACTGGCTGGGCTCGTCTCCACCGGACCCCGCGCCCCGCAAGGGGCCCGTGCCGGGTTCGGACCGCAAGACGGCCCCCTGCAGGGAGGACGCAGCCGGCGGAGGCTGCGGCCATCTGAGCTGCCATCGGATGCCACCAACTGTCTACTGACTTCTGTTCAGACATACTGTCCAGATCTGTTTTGTCACTGCCGCAGAAGCACCTTCAATTTCTTTTTCCACGCCACCTTCCATCTTGTCTTGTTTTCCAACCGAGTCATCTCGGTGTGTTGGTGGGACCTTTAGAAATTCCAGTGGCGGCCGTTTCAGGCAGGGTAGAATTTGTACTTTAGCTGCATACTGTGTTGCCAACGTTGCATTGCCAACTGTAGTGGGGAAGAACAGGCTGGCCTGTGTTGCTATCACTCCTCCATGTTGCAAAGCACGGAAGGGATGCAAAAACAAAACCGTTGGATTTATTTGACTTATCCAACACGTTCTCGCTGGCGAGTTGGCTCCATTGGCCTGATTCTACCCGCTGACCCGCAGGAGCGATTGCATTCATTGACTTTTGACTTGTCTTTATTATGACTGAAAGTACTGCCGAGATAGCGAGTGTGGCATGTTTTGTTGCACTACTATCACTTTTTCTGTTCACTCGTATCACCAAAGTCCCTCAAGACAGCGAAGAGTGTAATAATGGCCATTCTAACAATTTACAAACAGTGTCTTTTTAAACGTCAGCACGTGACCCTGAACTGTGTGTGTGTGTGTGTGTGTGTGTGCGTGCAAGAGACAAAATTGTGACAGAGAATCGCGAAGAAAAAGGCTGTCCACAAAGCAAAGACATGCCACGCAAAGTATGCGATCGCTCCTCGCCACGCGATGGAGAGCAGGGGTGGGCAAATATTGGGACTCGCAACCGCATTGACTTAACAAAATTGGCCGGGGTAGAGGTGGTTGTCAGCGCGGGTAGAGGTGGTTGTCAGCGCGGGTAGAGGGGGTTGTCAGCGCGGGTAGAGGTGGTTGTCAGCGCGGGTAGAGGTGGTTGTCAGCGCGGGTAGAGGTGGTTGTCAGCGCGGGTAGAGGTGGTTGTCAGCGCGGGTAGAGGTGGTTGTCAGCGCGGGTAGAGGTGGTTGTCAGCGCGGGTAGAGGTGGTTGTCAGCGCGGGTAGAGGTGGTTGTCAGCGCGGGTAGAGGTGGTTGTCAGCGCGGGTAGAGGGGGTTGTCAGCGCGGGTAGAGGTGGTTGTCAGCGCGGGTAGAGGGGGTTGTCAGCGCGGGTAGAGGTGGTTGTCAGCGCGGGTAGAGGGGGTTGTCAGCGCGGGTAGAGGTGGTTGTCAGCGCGGGTAGAGGGGGTTGTCAGCGCGGGTAGAGGTGGTTGTCAGCGCGGGTAGAGGGGGTTGTCAGCGCGGGTAGAGGTGGTTGTCAGCGCGGGTAGAGGGGGTTGTCAGCGCGGGTAGAGGTGGTTGTCAGCGCGGGTAGAGGGGGTTGTCAGCGCGGGTAGAGGTGGTTGTCAGCGCGGGTAGAGGGGGTTGTCAGCGCGGGTAGAGGTGGTTGTCAGCGCGGGTAGAGGGGGTTGTCAGCGCGGGTAGAGGTGGTTGTCAGCGCGGGTAGAGGGGGTTGTCAGCGCGGGTAGAGGTGGTTGTCAGCGCGGGTAGAGGGGGTTGTCAGCGCGGGTAGAGGTGGTTGTCAGCGCGGGTAGAGGGGGTTGTCAGCGCGGGTAGAGGTGGTTGTCAGCGCGGGTAGAGGGGGTTGTCAGCGCGGGTAGAGGTGGTTGTCAGCGCGGGTAGAGGGGGTTGTCAGCGCGGGTAGAGGTGGTTGTCAGCGCGGGTAGAGGGGGTTGTCAGCGCGGGTAGAGGTGGTTGTCAGCGCGGGTAGAGGGGGTTGTCAGCGCGGGTAGAGGTGGTTGTCAGCGCGGGTAGAGGGGGTTGTCAGCGCGGGTAGAGGTGGTTGTCAGCGCGGGTAGAGGGGGTTGTCAGCGCGGGTAGAGGTGGTTGTCAGCGCGGGTAGAGGGGGTTGTCAGCGCGGGTAGAGGTGGTTGTCAGCGCGGGTAGAGGGGGTTGTCAGCGCGGGTAGAGGTGGTTGTCAGCGCGGGTAGAGGGGGTTGGCAGCGCGGGTAGAGGGGGTTGGCAGCGCGGGTAGAGGGGGTTGGCAGCGCGGGTAGAGGTGGCTGTCTGGATTGCTGCATATGAAAGGCAATTTAAAGCATAAAAGGTTGTCAAGTCTGACTCTTGACTTCCTGCAAGTCAATGTTAAAAATTGATATTGAACAATTTCAACTGCGCGCCGCAGTTTGCCCACCCCTGCGATGGACGGAGCAGATGAGCAAGTGAATCCTCAGTTGACTAAAAATAGAAAGTATGTACCCATCTGATGCAAAATGTATCCTTAGGCGCTTCACATTGTAGAGGAAAAGCAGCCCAAGAACCCAATGAACATTAGAAATGACGGGGACAGTGCAGCATTTTTATCCCTGCTGGGTTACTGGAAAAGCACTCTTACTGCTACTGGGTGGTGTGGAAGCTCTCTCTTTCAGCAGTGATGGGAATGAAAGTGTGGATCTATGAGATCTTTCTTTGTTTGTGTACATTCTAAGTAAAAGAGCGCGTGAATCGTAACGGCAAAATAGTTAAGTGTGGAGTAGGATGGTCTGCATCTAGACCATCCCGGTGAGGACAATAGCAACAGAACTATCGGGCCTCTTAGGGGTCCCACGCATGCGAGTCTCCTACACGACAACTGAGTGGAAGCCTTTTTGAAGTGTTGAGGGAGGCGGGCATTTGTTCCCGTTGGCTCCGAGGACAGAAAGGCTTTTGTTCCGTCTCCAGCGCTCATCCCACACGTGAGCAGCTGCTTATTGTCGGCGGTGCTGATTTGAAGGGCCCGCTTGGTTTCAGCGTCTCGGGCTGCGAACGCACGTCGCCATCTGATGGTTTGGCGTGTTAATGGGAAGTGCCAGACTCTCTCTGTCCGCACCCCCAACCCACGCCCGCTTCTCCTGCTCCCTCGCAGGCCAGACCTCCCTTCCTCTTCCTCTTCCTCTCCTTCTGCTTCCCTCTTTCGCTTCCCCTTCTCGGTTTCTGTGGTCCTCCAGGCCTGCTCTTCTTCCTCCTTGTCGTCCGGTCACGCTTTTCTTCTCCATTCATCCCCTGACCCCCTCTTACATCATCTCCATGTAACTCCTAAACACGCACGCGCTCGCCGCCCAGCAAAGCAGCTTCTCTCAGCACTGCGGTTTCCGTCTCAATGTCCACTCCTGCTCTTCGGCACGGCGTCGTGTCGGACGACACGCAGCGTTCAGCAAAATAAGTACGTGGGACAGTTCAGGGGAGGCTCTTTTCTGTGCCCCGGCGCTGGGCGGCCCATCATCAGCGACCTTACCGTAGTTCACTTTTGGGTAAATGGAAATATATAAATCCATAAATCAGAAGCCCTTTTCTGGGGCTGCGTGCTAGTTTCACTTAGCTTTTCCACAATAAAAAAGATTCGTTCTGTTTTTGCAAACATAAGCTAAATTGTGATTATGATATGATACCATTTGTTTCAAAGATTTCTCATTGTCTTGGAATAGTTGTTGAATATTAGACCGCTGTCATGTGTTCCTCGCAGTACTTGCCGTGTATGACTTTCCCAGAGGTGTGTGTTTAGAAGTGCAATACGAGGGTTTTGTGGTTGCTCCCTCTGATATGAAAGGCCCACAATGCGTGTGTGTGTGTTTGCACACACTCGCTGTTTTACGGCCTCTTCGCTTTGCCACGGAGGTCACGGCAATCCCCTTTCTCTCGCTCGGGCGACCGAGAGGGGACGGTGGGGGCGGGACACACATGATGTCACAATCTCCTCATCACATGCATTTGGAGAAAAGCCCGCGAGTCGAGCGACACCTGAGACGGGCCGACTTTTTCCTCCTGCGAGTCGGGGTCACGTTGAGGGCCGAGTCGACTTGTTTGATGCGTTTCTCGTGTTCTGCCGCTCTCCTCGATTCATTTCGGCTGTTTGCCTCATTGATATTGTAATGGGCTCCATTCAGGCGGGTCTATGTCCAGTTTGTTCTTGTTGGGGGTGGGTTGGGGTGCTTGGATGGATGGGTTCATCTGGAGGTGAGGAGTACAAAGCCTCCCCAACGCTGGAGGTTTCTTCATAGTCATAAAGATGGAACGGATTGGAGTGACAGACAGGTAGACATTCAAAAGGTAAGACATAGCAGCGTGTGTGCGTGCGTGCGCGTGCGTGCGTGTGTGCATCAGTTAGGGGGGAAGAGTTGGAAAGAGAGAGACTCAGCTGTGTGGAACAGCATGGATCGTTACACAGTAACACACATGAAAGCATTAAGTATATTCAGGAGCCTTTGTTGAATATACATGGAGCCCATTGTGTGTGTGTGTGTGTGTGTGTGTGGATCTCGCCCAGGATGCGAGCAGAGTGAGAAAAAAAACAAGCAAGGAGAGAGAGAGAGAGCGAGAGAGCTATGAGGAAAAAAAGATCAACAACAACAAAGATCCGTCATCAGTCATTCATGGCTAATCAGTCTCACGGGACACACACACACACACACACACAGGCGAGGTCCTAATCCCACTGGGGCTGCTGGTCTAAATTTTGGATCCAGGCTGATTAAAAGCACAATTTTTCGTCTTGCTACCTTTTTTCCGCTCGCTATCTTTTCTAGCGTGCGTCTTTGATTGCTGCAAAAATGTCGACTTCTTCTTCTTGTCTCTTTAGTCTCACGCTTTGTGTCCTTGATCCGGGATTGTGGACTGGTTTTATGTCGGGACTTTGTGTGTGTGCCCCACTCGCGTCACATTTGATGTTCGTCCTTCCGAATCGTTCAATATTCATTTTGTGTTGGAAAAGTAAGCCTTTTTCCAAAGAATGTAAAAAAGTATACAAGCAATTAGCAATTTGCTGCTTTTTCTCTTTGTTTTGCTGTCATTTTTTGACGTGTTTTTGCCTTCTACACCACAACTAGAGCAAAACAAATGATGAGATTTGCATAAAACTGCAGCTCTTGTATCGGATGAGGGGAAGGTTGAGGTGCAGTCATGCAGACGCACGCGCTGATGGGGCTTTGAAAGAGAACATCACATGGAAACATTTATTTTATGGACTAGTCTAAACTTCTACGCTTTCACCTGACAAAACAGCCGCAGAAAAAGGATCAAATGAAAATACAAATCATCTGATGAATTCAAATTCTGTTCAATCGTTCCCTGTTTTCTCCCACATGTTCATTTTCCCTTCCAGTGCTTGGGATTCCTGGGCCAGTATGCGGGAGGGGAGGAGGTGCTGAAATAAGGCCATTCCCATTCTCTTCATGCGCTCACTCCCTTGTTGCGCTCGCTGTCTGCCGATCCTCTGTCTTGTTTAGTCTCCTCGCACGCCATTGACTGCAGCCCGACACACACACACACGCACACACGCACACACGCTGAGGCCGACACCTGCGCGTCGAGCTGTTGAGAGTCTAATTTAAGTAAAGTGCTTCTCTAGGAACCACAAGCCCTCAGCTCCCGATAGGGCAGGTTGATACGGTGCAGCGTGGTTAAGCACACACAAGTCATGTGTCGACACACACACACACACACACCCTACTTCAGCGATTCTAAGCTATGACTCTCGGATGGGTGGAGTATGTGGATGGCTTGTGAGTAGCACGCTGTAATAATAATTCCGTATTTGATCTCCTCTAGGTTATTGACCTTTGCAGACATGCAGGACATGACAGCAAGTCTTGCTCAAGGACACTCAAGCAGAGTGGATGCTGCCAGGCATTGGCACACTTGTCTGGTGGTTAAAAAGGGGGACTATTTCCTCAGTGCACCACCTTGCTGTTTCTGTGCCGTGTAGGTGATTTGCACCTTCCAAGTACATCACAACCTGCACAACACATGGCCCTGAACACCAGCATGCTTTGCTAAACTAAGCTAATCTCGCTAGCTTCCATTCACACTGCGTAAGAGAGAACTTTCCCATTTCTTGCTGCCTTTTTGACATGTTTAGTTGGGGATGTCATTCACGTTATTTCACATGTAACAGTAGATTTTGTTTTTATCGGCCAATTCCGCAATCCCTTCGGCGATTCTGTGAACACAGAAATGATAAGGCCCAACATCATCTGTATGAGCTAAAGGTCATGCCGCAACATTAGCATTTTCAGAGAAGATGTAGTGCTGCCAGAAATACCCGCCGGTGGACATTAGCAGTCTTGTATCTTGTAGCAGCAGGGGAAAGACTGATGGAGTGCTTGCAATTCACAAGTGAAGAGGAGGGAAGAATTTTGTCTTTCAGTCATTTTGCTGCGTCATTTTTGTGATACCTCAAAACCTTCTTTTAAATACAAAACCTGTATTTCCTTTCTTCTTTCATCTCCTCTGGGCAGAATTCATTTGCTAAATACAACATTGACATTGAAGGAGGAGGAACAGTTTCCGGTCCACTCGGTTTCCCTCATTTTATGGAAAATGTTCCATTACTTTCAAAAGCACACCCTTAAAATTAGGGCAACTGTAACCCCGCCACCGGGTTCTAGAGCACCATTCCAGCATTAGTTGGGTTGCTCCATTTTAACCCAGAAGATGCTGGGTCAGAATCATTTCAGTGCCGGGTCCTTCCCGCCACATGTACTGCATCGCTGATGCCTACATGGACTCTCTCATGGACTCTTCCCCATGCTGGTTCAAATGAACAAATGCACCAGATTCATTCTAACCCAGTGCAGTACACTTGGTTCCAAACAAAATGCAACATTTACCCATTCAAGATTCCGTCGTGCAAAGCTTACACCAGGCAATAACGGAGTCCTACAAGATACAGTTGACATGGCCTTGGTGTCAACCCGTCCTTAAAGTCGCTTCCCTAGCAAGCAAGCATTCCACTGCGGAACAAACACTTGACCAGTTTGGACTCCCCTCCTGACGTTTCTGGCATTGCCACTGCTGAGGGTGGATGAAGAATCCCATGAAGCAGAGTGAGGAGTTCCAAAGCCTGTTCAGCAGGGATGATAAAGAAGATGGTCCTTTCCGGAGTCACAACGGAGTAGCTCCTCCACAATGTTTGTTCCAAAACGTCTTTGGACCCCAAAAGAAGGAAAACAGTTTACGAGTGTGAGCATATCAGTCAATAAGTACAGTAGAAAGAAAAAATACCCACCAGAAAAAGGATCTTTGAAAAAGATTCCGTGCATTTCTAATTCATCCGGTTGAACCTTCCGGCTTAATATTCCAAACCTTTTGGAAGTCCTCATGGTGGTGACCAAGTGTCCCCGCAAGTACAGTGAACAACTGGATCGCGCGTGTGCACGTTGTCACCAGGCATGTATGCTAATACAAAATCCAACATTCCTGTGCGTCAGAGCACAACGGCATCTGCGGAGGCTCCCACGTGAATGGCGTTCCTGGCGTTCCTGGCGTCATGTCCTACAAATGCACAAAAACACTTCAACCCATCCGCACAGGGCGGTGCACAGAGACCCCATCCTTGCACGCTTGTTCTGCTGGGACCAGGTGAGTGCAAGGTGACGTGCTGGCAGGCCCGCTCTAGTCTGTCCCATTCCCACTCGCATCCCAGCTATGAACAAGTTCGAGTGGCCAGTCAGCCTAAGGTGCATATCCTGGGAATGTGGAAGGAAACATTTTTGGAATGTGGGAGAAAGTGGGAGCGGTAAGCACAGCGAGAACATGCAAAGTCCACAAAGAGCAGAGATGGTGCAGACGAAAAAAGGCCTGCATGAAATGGCGTTAGCCCACATGCTACAGTACTCGCCTCCACGCGGCTAACGCTATGTTAGCCCTAATCTGGTCGATCTGTGCTACACTGGTGGTACCCGACCTCTGGGAGATCATGCAGCATAAGAGGGGCTGATGTGGTACGTCAGCGCCGCGCTACACGGATACACGTCACGGCGTTCTCGTTTCTTGCTTTCTCCTGCACCTCCAAAAAAGTGCTTCCTTCATGCTCTGCATGGTGACAATTTATGGAGGCAAAAAATGGTCGTTTTTAAATGGAGGAGTCCTTGCACCCCTAAAGCCATCTGAGAGCTGTTTGACAATGGAAAGCATGTTCTGACCCGGGCTTTGTACTTATCACCTCTAGTGGCGGCTGCTGCACATTCAAGGACGGGAAGCTCACTTTTTTCCGGGCCCATTTATTACCATTATTATTGTATTTATTTGCCTGGTAGTTGGCAAGCAAAGGAGCCTGCAAGTCCCTCCCTTCATGCAGTCAAGATCAACCAAAAAGCTGCATCCGTGGTTCTGCAGCTGATGGCTAAAGATCTGCATCTACAGATGCTGCTGTTAGCCGCACAGATTGTCTATTCTGAAGTTGCCTTTCTTCTGCTGCTGCAAAAAGGACTTCAGTGCAACGTTGGGACAAGAGAGCTAGTTCCACACCAACCTTCAAGGTGCTGCAAGAGGAACGCATGTTAGGGCGTAGGGGCAGACGTAATCCAGCACCAGAGGGCCCGGCTCTAAACGGGAATTGTTCACTAATGAAAGTGATCGGTCAAACTTGTGTTCTGTTCCATCTCGTAGGCGAGCATGCAGGCCGGTGTCTTGCTGTTGGACCACCAGTTGTATTTGATGGGGGGAGGCGTGGCACTGGCATGACTGGAGAAGAATGAGAGTAAAGTCTCAGCGAGGCATTCCTAAGCTTATGCTTGTGGGTTACGGGTTCGGATTCCTAGCACGCTGGCCGACCCCCCGTGACCATATATGGCCTTTCCTCCTGCAAAGGGCGGGGAAAGGTTTTCCGTCTTAGTCATATTCTGGTGGCTTGTTTTGTAGGTCACCTCTGTGGCTCTGAGACTCCTCATCTAATCCGTCCCGCATTGATGATTGGCTGTGTGTGTGACGGCCGTGCGTCTCACGGGCCGGTCGGACGCAGAGAGACGTTTGTGCGATCTGGGAGTCAGCCTTGGAGCTGTTCGTAGTCGGCCGGTTTATGCGTCTCACAGGGAAATCTCTCACTTGTTGCTCTTTCCTCTCGTTTTCCCCGACCCCGAGTGGGATTCAGTGCAGCGCCCGTCCCAGGCGACACACACGCCCTCCTTCTGCCGGCATGAATGAGTCAGGAGGAAAGGTTGATGAATAGTAAGGAAAATATTCCTGGGAAGCACCGTCAGTTGCTTACTGACACATTGAATGTGTGCGTGCGTGTCCAAGTGTGTGCGCGTGTCCATGTGTGTGCGTGTGTCCAAGTGTGTGTGCGTGTCCAAGTGTGTGTGCGCGTGTCCGTGTGTGTGCGCGTGTCCAAGTGTGTGTGCGCGTGTCCAAATGTGTGTGCGCGTGTCCGTGTGTGTGTCCGTGTGTGTGCGCGTGTCCAAGTGTGTGTGCGCGTGTCCAAGTGTGTGTGCGCGTGTCCAAGTGTGTGTGCGCGTGTCCAAGTGTGTGTGCGCGTGTCCGTGTGTGCGCGTGTCCAAGGGCCTTTTGCGACCGCCTGGTTTGAGTAGCCCCGTGATTTGTGCAATTCTGTGGTGTCAAAGCAGATCAGAAAGGTCTGGCTTGACTCCTGCCGCTAAATACACACACACTCTCACGCATGTGTACACACACTGGTATACTCGAGGCTCCGGGCCGGGGTCCTTGCTGCTTGCAGGCTTCCGAAAGGCTCGGACTGACCAGAGGGTTGCCGAGCGTACGGCAAGAAGCGTTGCAGCCAAACTAGCGAGAGTCAGAATCTCTGACACACCCCGACATACACACATAGCGAGGCTGTGCAGACTCTTCCAACAGTGTGTGTGTGTGTGAGAGAGAGAGAGAGGGGAAGAGAGAGTGAAAGTGACAAAAGGAGAGGTTGTTCCAGCGGAGGGAGGTTGAGTGTATCAGCAGACACGTAAATGTGTTGGCCCAGTCTATCTTCTTCTCACACAAAGGAGTACATGTACACTTTTGAAAAAAAAAAAAGTATCACCAAATACTAAATATTGGAAAAAACTTGGGATCGGCAAACCCAGCAAAGACTGTCGCTGAGAGGCAGACAGCCACTCAGAAAGAGCTTTTAATATTCATGTCAAAAACAACAGCAGCAGTTGCTCCAAGTGTTTAGAAGATGCAGCAGGCATGAAAAAAGACACCCTTCAGCTTCGACAAAGGACTTGTTGCTAAGCCCTGCATGCCCCTGCACGCCCCCCCTTTCACAGACACGCTTGGCAGCCCCTAAAGGAGGGATCTGGGGTTTGCCCAACACACCTAAACCCAGCGGTCTGCTGGAAGAATATTTCATCTTGAGGAATATTACACATGCATACTGCAGCTCAAATATCCCAATTGTTTGTGTTTATGGATGAACATTCCCAAGAACCCTAATAATACTTAACAGTTATGCACTTTTTCATGTTCACTTTCATGTTTCAAGGATTTATGTCTTATTTCATGCATAGAAATACAGTAAAGATCTTTCATTCCAGCAAAGGGAATTCTTCCGAGCGCACGTTGTCTTGTGACATGTCGTATTTCCGTTGCTGCTCTTCGCTCGCCTCCCTTCTCCTTTGTAGGATGGTCAGAATCCTTGGGACGCTGGCCGGGTATCTTTCATCTTGCTGTTGGGTTTCACCTTCGATCTTTGCCGAGCCAGAACCCCCCCACACACACACCCCGGATTTGTTGTTTCGTGTCGGCACATGCAACATTCTGCACATACTTCACATGAGGGGTTTAAAACCAACGTGAGAACAGATTTCTCTTCATCCCAAAATAAGACGCTAACCTTGGCTGCTTTTCCTCACTTCTGTGGATTTTTGCTTTTGCTGGTTCCAGACTGACAGTCTGCCCGGTTTGAAGCATGTTTAATTAAACGTGACGTGACGCCTTGCAGCGGTGAAAATGTGACGACACTTAAGTACAAAGCTTCTGGTATTGCATTTAGTTTCTTTTTCCCTGCGGTGACAATAAAAGAGTCACGTCTGGCATTTTCTTATGATGGAGGTCAACTCTAGTGGCCTCATTGGTGTTACAATTGAATAGAGAAGCTGCAAGAAGTGTTGGTATTTTTTTTAACAATCTTGGTAATTGCAAAGACTGTGACTGCTTAGGAGCTTTTTTGGAGCTGCTTCTCCGCTGTCATGGTTCCACAATTGGTTGGAACTGAAGGGGTCTTTTCTTTGGTCCAGCTGTGGCTCCAAAAGCTTGCTGGGCCGAGTCTCGTGAAAAACAATGAGGTGGGCGGGGTTTCCCAAAAAAAACAGCAGATTACCTCCATCTTCATTACTTTGCATTGCCAACTTTACCAATGGAAAGCGCTCCTACAAGATGGACACCAGAGGAACTGGACATCCGAAGAAGTAAAGGAGGACTTCGGCCAAAACCGGAATGCATCGGAAGAGGCGAGATGGTTGCAGTGAGTGAGGAGTCTTGGAATGTTTCTATCTTCCTGTCAGGAAGCAACGGTGACGAGATGGGTTGTCGCTAGGAGCTCCCCGGCAACGTGCACTCTTAAATGCACTTGCAAATAGTGTGCGTGTCGTTGACCCCTCAGAGGTAATGACCCGGCTCCCCAGGACAACGGAGAATGAACCCGGCGCCGAGTCCGTTTGCAGGCAACACGGTTCCACCCCGGCCTCGGACTTCATCCAGCACCGACACCAGTGTACCAGGGGTATTCAAAATGCCTGGAGAACTATTTGTAGCCCGGTTTTCTATGGCTACACCAGAAACATGCTAAGCAGACAAACCTGCAGGTCCGCTCCTTCTCTTTTCGCCCCTACCAGTTTTGGACTTCAGTACAGCTGAAGGAATGAAAGTTTGGATTTTTGCTGTCTTGGATCGTCAGCATCGGATCTGCGGATTCTCTGTGTCTGTATCGACACACGTTTGCGTCTCATGATGCCATCTGGGAGAGTCGCATTTTCTACTCTACCACTACGGAGATCGAGTATGGCAACACTGTCAGACAGCAGCTCCTGTGTATAGTAAATAACCTGCACCATATACTCTCCAGTTGACTTGGGTCACGCTTGTCTGCGGTTGATGAGACAAACAAAGCCTGGCTGAGTGGGGTCGAGGTGCGTTTGTTTCGTTTGTCTTTGTGTCTCATGAAGCCCTCTGCTGACATACCTCATCAGTTCATGCGCTACTTTTTTTGCATGCATAATTTGGGCTCAGCGTTATCCCGGGGGAAACAAGGGGAGGATGTAACGGTGACAGATGGAAAAGGAATGTTGGGATTGGGATAAAACATAGGCAGGAAGAGACGAAGGGGAGGAGGGGGCAAAGAAAGCAAACAGGGACAGAAATAAGGTTGGCCTTTCAGATGATTTTCCATATCAGCAGGCCGGAGCGAGCGGGCGAGTATCCTTTTCTCCTCAACTCGTCAACAGAAAACAGGGCAAGCGGGCAGGGAGGGAGGAGACGGGAAAACGGAATGGGGGCAAAACAGGGAGTATTGATGGAGATAGGTAAATGGGAAAGATGGAGGCACGGGGGAAGGGTGGAGGTCTGACTGGAGAACTGCTGAGGGAAGAAATGGGCACAGTGGAACGCTAAGTATTTCCAGCCTAGGAGTGCTAATCAATATGCCGACTGTTTGAAAGAACGCTCTTACTGACGTATCTCATCAGCGTGAACCTTTATGGAGTTCTGGAGACATTTTAAGATGAAAAATGTACTGCTTTGCTGAAAACAGGCCTTGTCTGTCGTGTGTCATAAAAGATGAGGAGCAGGCGGGCTGCGGAGTGTATCATTTTCCCCCTGACTTGTGTGTGTGTGTGTGTGTGTGTGTGTGCCCGCACTGCCAGGGGGCCTTGTGAAAGCAGCCCGAGACATAAATGAGCTTGTGTTTTATTATGGCTGGCTGAAAGGCCACTGATCTCCACTTGTACGATTGTGGTTTGGAGCTTAAAAAAGACAATTCCAAAAATATTTTGACAGGGGCAGGAAAAAATAGAGCAGAAAGAAGAAAACTAATTACAAGGCATGGACTTTGGCTACGTGGACAAAAGTATTGGGACACAGGCTGCAAAGTCTGTCGCATGCAGAGGCGCTCAAACTGGCCCAGCGGGTTTTCATACCGTCATGAAGGACTTGACACCGCAAATAAAGTGTCATCGTTTTGGCCTTCTTAGTCCAACTGGGCTCTAAATGTTACGTTGCTGTGCGAGGAGTTACGTTGGCAGAGCTACCAAACCATGGCTTCGTGGAGACAGGCGTGGACAAACATGAGCCTTAAAGCTCCAGACACACAAAGCTGCGTGTCCCCCGGCGGGCTCACTAAACGCACTTTCCAAATTCCATCCCAGCATGCATGTTCGGTTCTGGGGCCCCACTGTGGGACCTGTTTAGAGCTTTTTACAGTTTGGGGGGGCATTGATACTTGTTTGGTAAAAAATATTGTTGAAGACAAAGAAAAAGATGGTCATGTTGGGTTGTGCCGGGGGTGCGTGTATGCGCCGCTCCGATGCCAACTGCTATTGTCTCGCCAAGGCAGTGTTTACGGGTGACGGCCCAACCCCATCCAGCGACTAATTACCCGACTCCCTGCGGATTTGTTTCTTCCTTCCACTAGACGACCGTTCAGGTTGTTCCACGCTGACAAGCGCAGACACATTCAAACAGAGGCCGCCACGGAACGCTGTAACCGAACGCCAAATACTCCCTCAGGTTCAACCTGGTAGGAGTGCTGGGAAGTGTGCAGAATATTGAAGAGTGACCTGCTTTGCACGTTTTATGGCTTATTTGTTTCAAACGTGCTCAGCGAGGCCCACCGTGTTCGCCCTCGCACACTTCCGTCCGAAAAGCAGATTTACTGATGGTTTGTTCACGTCTTGTGTTGAAATGATTGCAAGTACACAACAGTTGACGGATGGCTCATCAAAAATAAGTACAAGTTTGTAAAAAATAAACATTCATTCATTCATTTTCTATAGCGCTTATCCTCATTAGGGTGGCGGGTATGCTGGAGCCTATCCCAGCTGCCTTTGGGCGGGAGGCGGGTACACCCTGGACTGGTCGCCAGTAATCAACTAACTAAAGTAAGGAACTAACAAGGTCGGTCCACCGTAATCTGGGGTCACCATGGTGATCAAAGAGATCCTATTCTCCGTATGACGGGCCCCTAAAGCATCCAAACGACTTTTGGTAAAAAGACTTGTGACCGTTAAGAAGGGAAAACTATCTGGAAATCTTCAGTACGTGTCTGGCTTGGGAGATCCGTTTCTCAAGCAAATTTCCTTGGGAATTCACCAAGACTACATTTCCTCCACCTTCTTTTTGCTTTTCTGGAAGCGGATGCTTGTTTGCACACGCTGGGGTAATTAAACATGCCGTCACTCTTCTGCAGAGCCAAATGGAAGCAGCAGAGTGCAGACATCCAACCTTTAACCTTTTTCTCCTCTGTCTCTCAGGTGCTTCCTTTATGAGTTCCTTCCTGTCCAGCAGTTTGGGGTCCTCGCCCTCTCACTCGTCTCACCCCTCGGGACCCGTTTCCTCCCCATCCTCTCCCTCGTACAGACCCGGACCCCATTCCAACAGCTCCTCTATCTGGTTCCCCCATTCGCATGAAGGTGATACACACGCACACACACACATGCACGCGTAGCGCTTAATGTCTGGTCAATCCGAGGTTTTGGTTTCGGGATCAGATGGCGATGAGGCCATGAAGTGGTTTAACCAACAGCGAGCTGAGACCAAACACATGAAGCTCAGATGATCCCGACGTACGCACACGCATGCACACACACTCATGCCGCTCTGCAAGTATGTGTCTGTTTGAAGTGTTCTACTTCTGACCTCCAAAATGGGTGTAATAACCATCAACATTACTGTTTTCAGTAAACAGCCACCTCTTCTTAACGTCCTTTAACTCGTCATCCTTCGCCCCCTGACCCGCTTTGAGGCTTTTATGAGGTCGTACACCCCCCTTACGCACACACATGTATACAATTTCCATCGCTTGGGAGGAAATTGCGTTGACTCGCATTCATTTCCTGAAGACCTAAAGCATAATGATATACTTTATGGTAGGCTTCATTTCCAGGTGAGTCCCCCCACCACACCACCACCCACCCACTCAATTTTCACCATGCTCTCCCGCGGCAGCCCCGCCTTCAGGGGCCCCCGTGAGCAAACCGGTTTCCAACGGCGCCCTTCCTGATGGCAAAGACACACGAATGTATGTGCATCTACACATGCACTCCGCTGACAGTTAACCGTTTGTGGTCAAACATGTGCTTTCCAGGGGCACCCTCAGGTTTGTGTGCATGCGCGTGTTTTGTCATCTCCCTTTGTGGATGCAGTTAGAAGGTAGTCCGAGTAAAAATCGATATAATATTCATTCATTCATTCATTTTCTACGCCGCTTATCCTCATTAGGGTGGCGGGTATGCTGGAGCCTATCCCAGCTGACTTTGGGCGGGAGGCGGGTCGCCAGCCAATCGCAGGGCAGACAAACAAACATTCACACTCACATTCATACCGACGGACAATTTAGAGCGGCCAATGAAGCTAATGTGGGAGGAAACCGCAGTACCAGGAGAGAACCCACACACGCACAGGGAGAACATGCAAACTCCACACAGAGATGGCCAACGGAGATTCCAACCCTGAACCTCCTGCCTGTGAGGCCAACATACTACCCACTCATCCACCGTGCGGCCAATAATGATACAATATTGATGATGGATTTTTTTACGTTATGAGGGCTGCTTCTGCTGCTGTAAAGAAATATCAAAATATGACATTTTCACCAGTGGATTTTGAATCCATCGTGTACGCATCATTTTTACAGAACTGTAAAACATTTGAGTTACCTGACATATCAAAAAGCAAAAATAAAGACGTCCATGTTGGCACTGTGATTGCTTGGACAAGTGCATTTTAACTCCAACAGTGAAGCCGGCTAATTTGCTTGAAACAATATCACGTTTGTTTCCAAAAGTGGTTGAAGAGACAGAATGTGCAAAATAATGCTCCAACATTTTTGCTTCAAATAAAATGACTTTCACTCACAGTTGTTGGTATTCGCATCCGATGTTGGCTAAAATAGCACAACATATGTAACTAGCGTGCACACGTGGTACGTCGTCACTCTCAAGGCAGGAAGAGGCGGGAGGTAGTAATCTGGGAGCCCTCCAGGGTCAGGAGCAAGGAAGGTCCCGTGCACTATCTCAGAAACTGTATAGGAAATCTGACGCAGCGTTTCAGTTTTGAAAAGAGACAACCGGCTCATTTGTAGCGCACCCGGCAATAAATAGCAACATTTAAGCCCTGGAAATGAGCACTAATGTCTCCTGGAGTGGCTGTCTTATAAATCAGCTTCAGAGAAGGAAGTACGGCGATAGAGCGGAGCGCTGGCAGTCAACGGAGAGCGTGTGTGTGTGTGTGTGTGTGTGTGCTGCCTATCAGATAGATTTTGTGTCAGTGTGCCTCAGCTTTGATGTGCAAAACACACGCGTGTGTGTGTGTGCGTGCACACTGACATTGAGGAACACACCGCACACTACAAATGATTGTTTTTAAGAATTCAAGGCGGGGAGCTCCACCGGGCGCTCTGCCATCTGGCTGGTCTCCAGACCGTGGAGTGTGGAGCCAGCACAAAAAGGAGACCCGGCCACCACGCGCGCGCACACACGGATGAAACGCTCTTGCCCAGAAATGCATATTTCCTACCACACACACTCTTCCACACCTGTCCTTGTTTCATGGCTCCTTCTTTGCCGCCGTCCTCTCATCTTTTCCATCTCAGAGCTCTCCACTTCCCTTTCACTCTCCCTCTTCATCTTCCATCCCGCCTATTACAAACAACACACACACTTGTACACCTCCTGGCAGCAACATCCCATTACAGGCTTTTCATATTGACAGGCCCTCTTCTTTTGGTGTCTCTTTCACTTTCACTTTCTCTTTGTCATTTATTCCTTCTCTAACCCTTCGTCCTTTCGGTGCCCTCCTAGTTTTCCCCTTCTCTGTCTTTGTTCCTCTCTTCTACTTCCCACCCACCTGAATTTGATCACTTGTCATTACTCGGGGGACTGGCTTTGGATGGCTGATAGAGCCTTTTGGCTAATTGTTGCCATTTAGATTCACTGGTTGTTAACCATTCACAGTAATCACACACACACACACACGGTGTAGTGTACACGTTTGTGCATTTACATGGCCGCATGAACATGCAGGCTCTCTGAGCTGAGCACCCCCTCCCCCGCAACGCACACACACTGGAGCAGGAAGGGGGTGCTGGTGGGTTTGCAGTGGGACTGTGGAATGCGTAGGATGAGTTTTTATGGAGTGCTTTGCTTTACTTTGGCCACCACCATTAAACTTTTAACGGCTGCCAATTATTAGGCCAGCAAGGACACTCTGTGGGGCATGAAACCAGCTGTTTGAGAACAGAGCATGCACGGGTCAAGCCTTTTGGTCCCCCTAATATGGAGATGGGGGCCTCCTGCATGGTGCGTTGCTGCGATTTTGCTGCACATGATGCTCGGTCTCAACTGCAGCACAGATAAATGCGCAGAGCTACAGTGATGCTAACCCCATTCTACACCCTGTCAGCACCACCAAGACCTCCTTAGTTCCACAAAGCAGTTCAACGTCCTTGAAGAGAGGGAACCGAGTGGAACGACCATTTACTTCCCAGTGTCCTTGTGTGTGTGCGCGCGCGCGCGTGCATAGTGGTTCATACAATTTGTCTTGGGTTTGTGGGTGGAAAAATGTTTTGTAGGAGCGAAAATTCCATCTGGTTAAATGCTGCAAACACTTGGCAGTAGCTGTCTGCTGTGGTTTTTCTCACCACTTTGTCCACTGTAAATAATGTCAAGTCATGTGGCATGTTTGTGCAAAAGTGAATTTAGCGGTCTTTTCTTAGTTTTTTTTACAACTTGGCAATTTCATAATAGAAATAAATGGTTTGTTTAGAGAGCTGCTGAATGTCAGTGCTATCCCTTCACTTTGACAGGGTACCCCAGCTATTCAGGAAGTCTTGCCTCCACTTTTCTTCCCCTGAGTCCCCTGGATCACCATAGCAACGGTCTATATGGACAGCACCGCTTCTATGAAACTCAAAAAGGTACGTGGTGATGCACCGTGCTACTACTTACTGTGTGTGTCAACTGGATTCCTTCAAGCCAGGTCTTCTTCTCTCCTAGATCACTTCTACCTGAGAGGCCTTAGCACCCAGCCCCCTCTGCTGTCCACAAATCACAGCCTCCCCCCACTTGCCAGGACCGCTCCCGGCCACCCTCTCGGCTCCTGCAGCCAAGGGACGGACAACACGGGAGGAGGTGGTAAAAGCTCCAGGGACATGGTGGAGAAAGGACTTTCATCCTTGCCGAAGGAGAAGGAAAGATCGAGCAGCAAGGAGCGCCACCAGGAGAGTAAAGACAAACACCAATTTCATTATCAACATCCTCATCAGGCGAGCCCTGCTGCCACTCCATCCGGCTTCCATCCTAAATCTTTCCCACATCCTCCCCATGCACTCGTGCCTCACCTCACACCCCAAAGCAAAGAGGAGGATCCCAGACACCTTCTGGACAGACGCAAAGACAGTGAAAGCCAAGGAATGAAATATATGAGTGCCTGTAAGCTCACCAGCGATTCTGGGGCAGACACTTGCTCCACTGGGAAAGGGGGCACATTAAGCAACTGTAGTGGGAGTGGAGCGGGTAGAGCTCCTTCTGGAAGCAGTAGGCGCTGCCACAAAGAACCCACAAACGGGGAGATAAGGATCAGTGACTCAACCGCCTCCTCTGAATGTATAAGAAGAGGTGCCCACTTGGCACCTCCTCACTCTGTGGCCTCCTACTCCATGCCTCCCCCTCCTCCACCACCTCCTCATACCCTGCACATGGGCTCAGCGGTGGTAGGGGGCTGGCTTCATCCACATCACCATCCACATGCAGAATTTTACTGCCCCCCAGCCCCCATTAGCATTTTACCTTCCAAAGATCCAGCTCCTGGAGAATCCATCAGGGAGGCAAAAGTCGTAGGCCCAACTTTTGTACCCTCTGTGGGACCTTTGGGAGATCTGGCAACCCCTGAATGTCGTGGAGCGGGAAGTGGTGGGAAAAAGGAAGACAAGAATGGAGATGGATCTTGCGAAAACCCTTCCCATCCCCTCTGTCGCCTTAGTAGTTGCCAGAAGAAGGACAAATCCCAAACACATTTGCAGCACCTGGGATACGGCAAGGCAGACAAACCTCCTGATTGGAGCCCACAGACACAGCACTTCCCACAATCCAATCCCAACTTGAGCTCTCCGCCTGCGCTGCAGTCGTGCAGCCTGGAAACATCTCTCAGAGATGTGGCGGTTGAGGGGGACTTTTACAGGCCCTCTCATCCACGAGATGCCCAAGGGACACACCTTGAGACAGGACAGGGCACACCCAAGAATGGCTCTCCACCTTTCAGGGACTGCTCTCAATCAGGTTCTCATTCCGTTGGAAGGGTGGGGTCAGCGCTTCAGAGGGAGGGACAAAAGGTTGCTAGGATACGACACCAGCAACACAACAGCCACGGTGCTGACGATAAGAGCAGGGATGGAGGTCAGGCTTTAACATCTTGGGGTGCGCAAAAAGGCCCACTGGAGGACCAGAGGAAAGACTTCCATCATGCATCAGTGAGCAATGGTGAAATAAGAGGGCTCAGTAGCGCAGCCCCAGGCAACCAATCTACAGGTTTACCCCAGCCTTCACCACACACAACAGAAAGAGAGGGCAGTGCCATGAAGAACCTAATGAACTACAGCTCCCAGCAGCCTTTGCTGCTGCCCCAGCGGAGCCCCTTTGGAGGCCTGGGCTGCCTCAAGCAAGTCGGTGAGCGATCAGAGAAGGGGGACAAAGGGGGAGGCAAAAACAACAGCGACCTACAAGACCTACCTAAACAATCCCTCCCTCCTCGCCGAGGCTCCTCTAACGAGGGAGAGAAGGGCGACAGAGGGGGGAGGGAGGCTGGGGAGCCAGGAGAGGGAGAAGTGCGACAGCCTCCGGTGGGTATCGCCGTTGCAGTCGCCAGGCCCCCCCATCGCTCTTCAGACAACACCCCTGGACACAGCAGACAGGGCCGAGTGGTGCCCAGCATGAAAGGTCAGACGTGCTTTGCTACATGGGAAGTCAATTAAATGAGCTTTGGGCTATGCTATAGGAAACATGAGCTGCTAGTGAAGAGTAGCCTTTATTTCTTCATCTGTTTGATGTTAATTGGGGATTCAACAAGCCAGCCAATTATTACATTGCAGACCTTTGAAATGTTGCACTTGGAAAAGATCAAGACTTTAGTTTACTGCATTTGCACCTTTCTCAATTCACATCTAGTGTTTGGATTCCATTCCCATTGTAGCCACCATGGTGTAATGGGTCACACTGCGCTCTTTTGCGAGTTTGATTCCTGCCCTGGGGCCAGTGCCCGGTAAACGGCATGGGTGTGAATAGGAAGCCAAATCCCTCATGGGATGACTTGCTGTGGCGACTCCTGATGAGAAAAAGCCGAAAGACCAAAAAACCCAGTCGTGTTTAGCATGCGAGTTATTCTCTGCGGGCCAATCAAAGGGCTGCATTGTGTCAAGCTCCGCCCTTTAGATGCCGTGCCACAGTAACGAAATTTACGTGCAAAAGAACAGGAAGAAAAGAAAAGTTTTCATATTTTGGGCCTTTTTCTGCTTTTTTCAAACAAATGCCCGTTTAGACGACATTGTTTATGCATGTATTCATGTTCCAGGGTTGTCACGTACTGTGTATCCACTTGGCCGGGAGGCGGAGGACAGCAAGAGGATGACAGAGGATCAGATCAGTCTCCATCGCCTGGACAGGGACAGAGAGCTTATCATTAGGTGCTTTCCAATTCCCGAACACCAAAGCATGAATGAACTCCTCTAGACACACATGTTCCCCCTTTCAACGGAGAAATTACTTCTTTTATTCTACATCTTTTGGTCTGAGGCTTTCTGTCTCTTCACAGCCTCCTCACTCGCTCCATTTACTTCACAGCCTTTGATGTCGTGCTGCCGTGCCACCCGACACACACACTCTTCTTTTTCTCTCGATGAGCTGCGATGCATTAATGTTATGGGCGCTATTACAAATGTATCTGAAGTATCAGGCTCGTATTATGTAGCCCCATTATGGTCAAAAAAGTAAGGAGAATTCATAGGCCAGTGCCCAAGAAGATGGCTGCTGTCACACATCCTTTTTGATTATATGATGATTATAATGGTTGTCGTGGTAATGAAGATCACAAGGGGCGATAATGATCATAATGGTGATCGTGACAACAGTGAGAGAGATCATTAGGATAATGACAAAAGTTCTTCTGTTTGAAAAGGGACAGCAAGGATCGCCTGGAGATGGCCAGGATTCACCCGTCCAGTGGTTGCCACGGTGACCTGACATCTCACCTCCTGGTGCCTGTAGGAGCGAGCCAGCTGGGGGCGGATGCTGCTGCACACGCCCACCACCACTGGATGCAGAGGACAGGAAGTCCCTCCCTGTGGATGGGACATTCGTATGGTGAGTAGGAACACGTTCTTTGTTTGGCAAAACGACGACATGTCATCTTTTGCATCGTACCGCCGTCATCATAACGCTCATGGTTTTATCTGTTTTGGACACAATTAGCAAGTTACATCAAGGAGCATCACGTGTCGGATTCATCGGCTATGATTATGTAATATGTAAACATATGTGAATTTATTTTTTTCTCCAAAAGGAAAAATCAATGTTAAAAGTGATAAAAGTAAAAACAAATACAAATTTCATGAATGAATGAAAATGAATAGGTCTAAAGATAGCCTGATTAAGTTTTGGGATGATGGGCTATGAGTATGTAATATGTAAACATACGTGAATACTTTTTTACATTTGCTTTGGCTGAGTGCACCTAAGACCACCAATCTTTTGTGGAAGTGTCGCTCCAGGTTGACTATTGGCTTTTTCGCTCCAGGTCTAAACCACGTGGGTATGAGTGCCAGCTTCCCCCCAGGTTTGCCCAGCCCTCTGCCCCCCGTGCTGGGTTCACTGAGCCAAGACCCCAACCCCCCGCTGATGGTTCTTCCCACGGAGCCTGGGTCTCATCAATACCTTGGTACATCCCAGTTCACACACACACACCGTGCACCAGCAGCACCCCCTCCTTTCCTCCATTGCTTCGTCAGAACTGCTGCCATTTCTCTCCCAGAGTTTTAGTATCATTGGCTAATCATAATATAATGCTCAAGTAAGTCCTTCTGTTTTATAGCTTCGTTATTGGAGCAGCTATTTCCACTGCCCTCAGCCGCATGGGCCCGGTATTGTGAAAACCATTTGGGGTGGTCTGTGTGCGTGCGTGCGTGCGTGCGTGCGTGGGTACGCCTAAACTTAGTTGTGTCCTCATTTCTAGAACAACACGAGACATTGCTCGGCGTTAAGGGTTGTGTTTTACATCTGGCCCTGCTCGAGAAGAGTTTGGGTGCGTGTGTGTGTGTCGGGGTGTGTGTGTGTGTGAATGCTTCTTTGCAAACAGGCTGTGAAATTTAATTATCTCCCGCCTCCCTAGCTTTGCTCCGTGGGAGTTCCTGCAGAGAAGGGAAGTACATCCACTGAACCCTTCCCCTGGGAAACATTTGCCCACTCAGGCTAATCTCACAGAACAAAGGTTCCCAGTGACAAAGCAGTCAAGGAGGCGTGTGTGTGTGTGAATTTTTTATGCGCACGGGGTGGGGCAGCACACAGGAACACAGAATTCAGGATAGTTTGGGAAAAAAAGAGAATGGAGGTTGTGGAGCGTAGTGTTGGGGAAGAACGCTTTGTGACACCCTTCTTTTCATGTCTTTGATATGCTCTCTGTAGATACAGCTCGTTCCTCCATAAAGCAACACCTACCTTCTGATTTCAAGTCAATCTCAAGCCTCCCTCTCCTGTGTCTGCCATTCCAGACGTTTTAGAGCAATCCGGTCTGTGGCCTCCCGTGTACGGAAGCCGACGGGCCCCTCCTCACCTGCAGCATCACCCCGTCTACTCCCGCTCCTCTTTCTTACGGCAGCAGGAGCTCTATGCCCTGCACCAGCACCAGGCTATGGAGCATCTGCAGCGCCATTCCCTGGTACAACAGGTACAACTGATACTTCCAAAGAGACCTTTGCACAGAGCTTACAATGTTGAAGGGTGGTGTCCATTGCAACGTCCACCGTGTAAACAAAGTTCACACCAGTAGCTCAAGGGCATGTCAAGGCAATCAGCGGCGCTATAATTAGTACTTCTAAGGCCATTTGAACCAATCAGAAGCATTTGCAGATGAGGCAATCTAAATGTAACTCTATAATGTTGCACCATGAAAAATCAAAACCTATAAATTCCAATCAAATGAACTCGTCTTTGGAGGTAATGGTCCTTCTGGAAACATCAAGAGGTAAATGCCAAAACATTTTCAGCACCAGATTCCACCAGTTTTTTTAGATCTGCTGGCACAGATGTCTTGATTTCTTAACCAATGTATGCAGTCAAATATAAAATATAAAATGTAAAATATATGTTTATGGTCATGCTTTCTTGACTACTCTTTTATTTCCATTATTTGTGTTCAGCAGCGGAAACACGGCGATCGCGCCGCCACAGTTGAAGACTCGAGACCCCCCTCCTCCTCCTCTTCCGCCGCTTCCTCTCATGTGGCCCAACCATTCTTGCACACCCCTCCCCCACCAAAGACATCCACCCTGTCGCCGGGAGTGTGCCCCACTCAGTCGCCCTCCTACCGTTCCCCATCCAGGCGACCGCACCCGCCAAATCTGCTGACCCCCGCCCCAAGCCCAGCTGCAGCTGCCCCACGCTCACCGGCACTGAGCCCTGTGCCGTCGCTCCTGCCCAAAGGCCTGGAGAGGAGCAGCGACAGGGGAGAGGGACAGCCACCTCAGGACTACCCACAATCCTTGGAGCCTGGTGAGTGGGCATGTTAATGATTGCTTGATAAATGCTGTGTACGTGAAAGGGGATCCCGCAGTAGCGCCCGGCTGTTCATGCTAGGAAAATGATGTCTATACTTGATAGTCAAACACAAAACATGCATTCACACATCATCACGTCTCGTGATCTTGTGGTCTATTTTCCTGCTGAAAAGTGTTGAGGGAATTGACTTGTGATAGAGCGCCCTCTGCTGCAGCACCCTCCCCCCAGAGAGCGCCACCAAACGTGCATGTAACTAACTGTTGACAGAACAAATGATTTGCAATGGCAATGAGTGAATGTGTAGAACCGCGACTAAGTGCGGACTGACTGCATTTTGACACAAGTATGGAGCCTAATTGGAAGCAGGGTCCAAGATGTCTTGGAGTGGGCAACAATGCCGGTTAAAGAGGGTTAGTGGTCGGGTAAGTCGGTGAGGTCAGAGAAAGCAGGTTGGACCCTCAGTCTGTGCAAGATCTGCACTCCATGCCCTTCAGGGGCCCTTGAGAAGTGCAGGCGACAGGACATGCATTCATCTGGCTGCATTGTCAAGGGGGAGGGACACCATCAATAACACGAGTGCTTGCGTGACAGGGCCGCTGCTGCAATCCCAGCCAAATGGCAGGATGTCGTCAATATCCCGCACGCACACACACGGGCACCCCGCTGCCAGTCCGTTATGCCTACTTTAATCACATGCTGCTAGAACCCACGGTCATACTTTTCAAAGACAACAGATGTATAGGTGTTAGATTCTGTGGAAGTCTTCATCACGGCCCATTGTGGGAAAAGTTGAATTTCCTTTCCGCTATTTTTCCCAGACTTGCCACCTGTGTACGCCTTCCCTCAACTCACCACGGGCTTCAGGGCCGGACCCTCGCCGCCTCGAGCTCGCTCGGCTGAACGAGCCTCACAGAATGCGGAGCCAGCAGAGCCCGACTCCAAATCTCTCCATCCTCGCCTCCACATCCCACCTCTCACTAACGTGGAGACCAGGGGGGAAGAAATGGAGAGGGACTGTGGAGCGCTGGAATCCCGACAAGAAAAGGTGAAGGATTGTCACGGGGAAGTTAACGGATGCTCTGTTTTGAAGCCCAAGAGGACCAGTTCTGGAATGCTGCCGTGCCCTTCCCTATGTTCTGCAACCGACACTGCCACAGGCACCAGCAAGGCCCTAAAGCCACCTGAGCTATCCAAAGAACCCGAGCATGAGGAAGACTGTGGAAAGGAGCAGGATGGAGGAGAAGAATTGGAGTGTGGACAGAGCCAATGCACTGTGTTGGTAAAGCATGCAGATGAGAAGAAAGAGGAGGAGAACGACAAAGATGAAGAAGTGGTTGTAGATGGTGAAGATGAAGAAGCCATTGAGAAGAATCTAGATGAAGCTGAACCAAAGTGCTTTTCAACTCCAGGCACAGACCTCAACCTGGCTGCCCAGCAGCAAGGCGCCTACATGTGGAGCCTGGAGCTTCTCATCGCCGCCGCGCTGTGCGCCACCCGAGACGCTTTGCACCCACCTGCACCTTCAGCCTGGTCCTCTGGCCCCGGGGCACACCATGGCATGGAGATCCTTGGAGAACTGGCCGAGCTAGAGATTCAGCAGAGGAGTCTGGAGAGCAAAGGGATGGAAGATGAAGGTAACAATTCCATCTTAACTTAATGTGCCCTTTTTGGAGAAACTGGACAAAGAACACACACACACACACACACTAGCATGTCCCTCAGGCTCTGGTGTCTTGCTCTGCTAATTAGACTCTTTCCTTTTCAACACTTCTCCTGTAAGCGCTGCGATTCCCCCCGTCCCTCTGAGAGAAAGTGTTTTTATTTATGCCAGCATGTGTGTGTGTGTGTGTGTGTGTGTATAAGCTGTTAGGTAATCCCAGATGCATCCCCGCTCTCTTCCATCAGACTCTGCGTGTCTCCCCACCAGGCCTGTCCTCCCTCTTTGTTATGCTTTTCTACTTTAGTGCGAAAGCTTTGTAATCTCGTACACAAATGCTGCCTTTTCTGCTGTGTGTCAGAGAGCGATCCAGGCCGTGTTTACATGTGCACGTGCTTTGCATGTGCAATAACGCATGCCAAATCAATAAGTCCTGTCACGGCGTGCAAAACGCTCCCCAAATTGCAACACGTTTATTTGAAAGCCCACTCTGGCTTCCCCGCGTAGAATGTTATTAATACCGCTGATGGCTTTTTTGTCATGGTGACTGTGTTTGGGGGATGAAAGCGATTCTGAGGCAGATGCAGAGAATATCTCAGACGTTTGCTGGAGATTGCAATTACAGATAAAGAGGAATCAAGAGATACCTTCTCCTCTGCAGAAATTAGCACCATTTTTCAGACGGAGGAGCTTTTATATGTTGCTTCATATTTTTCTTTTATATTCCAATTCTCTGCATGCATCATAGCTGGACCTTTCTTCCTTCTCTCTTTCCTCATAGCACAAACGTACCCAGCTAAAGCTAACTCATTAGTTACAAGAGCTGGAGACTACGAGCTACGATTCTACTGACGTGTTTTTTCAGTAGCTACAGGTTGATGCAATGCCGGTGCTCCTCCCAGTGTTTTGCGGTCACACGGCAAGAGTTGATTATTGCTGGAGAATGTTGTAGCCTACTGAGGTCATTGGCAGGTCACGCAGCACACGTGTCCCACCTTTGGTCCAAATAGCCCGCCCGCTAATTCTGCAGAGCCAAGCCTTTTGGCAAGGAAGATGGCGAAAAGAAGGATGCTGCGAAAAACCAATCATGTCTGTTTGCTGTTGTTTAGCTTCAGTATCACACAGAAAACTGCATTCTAAAATTGTTGCTTGTACCCAAAATGCGCGCATTTAGTGGTATCCCGATGGCTCCCACAGAAATACATCCAATTCATGACAAATACATTGATTACGCGTAGGTTTCCGACATCAAAAGGAGAAAAGAATATGAAGACAATGGGATGTAATCACGGCCTCCGTTGTACGTCTTGTATTGTGTCATTTTTCACTCCAAAGCAGCGTCCACAACACACACAGTGCACATACTGGGATTAGGTCTGCATTCAGTCTAGTTCGAGTACTCCTCCCGCGTCGGCAAATAGTGCAGCTGAAGCATGCATGGCGACAAAGTCCAGTTTGAGCAAGAAAGTCCCACACAAAGGAGAAGATGTTCTATTTCTGTGGTACTGCGAGAGGCTCTGCTCCCCTCCAAAGGCTGAATTGGCTTCTGTCCACGTCCATAATGAGGAGATGTGGGAGAATAAATAGATGGCTCAATAAACACTTTAGCTCTTATTGCTTGCCCTCCCCTTCCTCCGGTCTCCTTCACGCCTCCTCTGCAGGCCACATGTCTGCGCAACTCAGCCGAGGTGCTGTAGGTACACACGTAGGTGTGTACTCCGTTGTCGCTATAAGTGTGTGCGCCGTCTCATGAATATTCTGCTTCATCTGCTTGGCACCGTGACAACCGCGTTGTTCAGTCCACATCTCCCCCGACCACGAGCGTGCGCACGCACGTCGTTTGTGTGCACGCTCAGCAGGAGCCGCCGTGAACATGGCGTCAACTACACAGCTCATATCATAAACATCAGCGCTCTGCAAGGCATGGCTTCACCGCCCGTGAAATCAATCCGCTCAGTCTGAAGTGATGTACCAATCTGAATCCGCTACCATCCGTCTCGCTGCAGGTGAGCGCATGCTGACCTTTGACCTGCACAGTCTGGCAACGCTGGCGGCCGCCCGTGCCTTGGAGATGGGGGGAGGCGCTGCTCAACAATGCCCAATTAGAAAAAGGCTCGACGTGCGCAGGAAGTGCAGCTGGATGCCTCGCCACGAGCCGGTGAGGCTTTGCTCAAGAGAACATTTATGCAAATAAGCGTGACTGCTCATGCACCACCTTTGTGTACGGGGCACCCCAAATGTTTCGCCACCCAACCGGGACCAACGTTAGCTTTCATTTGCCTTCCTGGTGATTTCATCACGCTGTATTTTCGTCAAAAATGTAACCAATAAAGCTTTACGCTGAGTTTGATTAATTCATAAGTGGAACTTGTGAGATCTTCGGGGAACGGGACGCTAACGACGGGCACTGGCCTGTGCGCCAACACGAGCTGGCCACTTCCCCTCTTCTTGGACTTTTCAGCTCAGTTTGCGTTGCGCATTTCAATTCCCTCCCTTGTGTGTGTCGTGTGTGTGTGTGTGTCTGTCAGGTGTGCCCGGTGAAGGGCTCCATGGAGACGATGGGAGGGGCGGAGCTGGCCATGCGTGTCCAGCTGGCTGAGCTGCAGCGCCGCTACAAAGAGAAACAGGGAGAACTGGCCAAGCTACAGAGAAAACACGACCACCAGTGAGCACCACGCACACACACGCACACACACACAGCTTGGACTGAGCATCCACAACGCCATATCCCGCGGCACCCACCTAACGCAGTTTGACCTGCAGCCATGACCAGTCTCTATTGCATTTCTCATCTTTTGCTTTTGTCTCTGCAGGAGAGAGGAGACGTCTCGAAGCCCTGCCCGCAGGGGGCCGGGACGCCCCCGTAAGCGAAAGTCCGCGCTCGCTGCGGCAGCTTCAGACTCCTCCAAAAGACTCAGGTGAGGTCCCGCGACGAGGCATCTGCACAAATCAGCCTGATTGGCGAGCTCGGGCTTATTGGGCCTGATTTGTGTTTGTGTTTTTAGTCAAAGGCTCGGTTGATTTTTCAACAAGTTCTTCTTCTTCAGATGAATTGATTTAAATGCTCCAAGAGCTGATCCTTTGCTTGATTGGCGCTGGAAGGAGCTGCTGGCACACGCACACACATACGCAGAACTATGCACTGATTTTTCAAAGAAGAGAAGGCGATAATAGACTTTCATAATCATCATTAATCTCTTTTAATCATATCTATCATTTGCATTGATTATGGCCGGCTTCCCTGGGAAGCATTAGCATCCAATAATAGAGCTGGTGCTGATTTACTGTGGAAAGAATGAAAAAGGACTCAACAGCGGCCGCACCCACGCCTCCATGCTGACACACACACCCTGTGCGTTCATAAGGATGAGTGTGTGTTCTCTCGCTGCCTTGCTCTGTTAGCATGCGCACCCTCGCCTTGATAAAATCATTAGACAAACTCAAGGTTTGTCACCATTAATAGAAACACTAATAATGGGAATGTGTTTAACTGCTAAAGCTGGCGGCTGCGTGCCCGAGCGGCATTTCTTTGGTTATCAACGTTCCTCTTGCTGTTGGGAGTTGGACTTCACCTGTGCGGGGTTGCCCACATGCCATGCGTGCTTGAATGGATGCCACACAACGACATGGAAGGGCTGGTGGGGGGTCATTTCAAAAACTAGTCCCATGTTACAGTATTTTTCAGCAACGTATAAGTTTCAACGGTCGCACAAAAAAAGCATGAAAAGTTTGCTGGCCCAAATCCAACCTTAATGCTGGAAGTTAGAGATGATTATGAGCACGAGTTACGTATACACCGTAACTCTGCACTTGTTCAGCATACGCTACATGGCACACAAGTCACCAGTAGGTGCAGTAGATTCTCCGAAAACAAACAAGCATCCATCACATGCACGCTCTCAAGGCTGTGCAATTGGCCAATCAGTTGAAAGGGGTGTGTTCCAAAAAATAGCATTGTCTGCAAAAACAAACTCCAAACTATTTTGTACAAACTTTTGTGGCAATCCTGTGAATGACCAAACTCATGCTAGTGCAACATGACCTCTGCATGTATTTTGACAAATGCAACCTGATCGTCTCACAAACCGTCTGCGGCCCTTGGACCCGAAAGAACAATTTTACTCTCACCTGTCCACAAAATGTTCTTCCATTCCGCTTTAGGCCAGTTGATGTGCTCTTTGGCAAATTGTAACCTCTTCTGCACATGACTTTTTTTTAACAGAGAGACTTTGCGGGGGATTCTTCTAAATAGATTAGCTTCACACAGATGTCTTCTAACAGTACTTACAGGTAATTGCAGACTGTCTTTGGTCATCCTGGAGCTGATCCTTGGCTGAGCCTTTGCCATTTTGAATTATTCTTCCATCCATTATGATATTTGTCTTCTGTTTTCTGCCACGTGTCTCTGGTTTTGCTCTCCATTTTAAGATATTGGAGATCATTTTAGCTGAACAGTCAAGAATTTGTGGCACCTCTTTGTAAGTTGTCCCCTGTTCTTCTGAACAATGTCTTGAAGAACCCATTTTCCTCAGGCTTTCAAAGAGAAACGATGTTCAACAAGTGCTGCTTTCATCTTTAAATAGGGTCCACCTGATTCACACCTCTTTTTCACTACACTGATCACTGATTGAATGCCACACTGCTACACCATTTTTGCCCAATTGCACAGCCTTAAGGTGTGCATATGATGAATGCTGGGTCTTGTTTGTGTTCTGAGAATCTACTGCACCTACTGGTAACTTGTTTGCCATGTAGCAATACAAATATACTAATAACGGTACTGAAGTTTGCTGAAGAAAATCGAAATAATATAGCTTCCATGGCTTTGATTTATTAGGTTTGTTTTCAGATCTGTAGCAAAGCCTGTTTTGTGGTTGGGCCTTTAGTTGCGTGTCTGAGGAAGGAGGTTTTTCCTTCATGATGTCATGAAAGCCTTCCCAGCACCATCTATTTTGACTGTCTCGTCTCTCAAATGTGGAGCAACTGGTGGGAAAACTGATGGAAAGATGACAGGTAGGAGCATCCGGAACCCTGAAGCCGCACAAGTCCGCGTTCCAGTCTGTTTCCTTCATCGGAAACAGAAAAAGACCACAAACACTCATCGTCTTGCCAAGAATACCTCTTAGCTGCGACTTTACAATTCCTCATGACTTGGCTCACTTGATGCTAACCCTTCCCGCTGTGGGAACATTGGACCCCCATGCCTCAGACACCAGATGCTAACACTATTTGTGTGTGTGCGTGTCAGAGAGCACATACAATGAAGGAAGGACATGGTGAGTGGAGGCGCGGTGGTGTAGTGTTCAATAGATGTTAGTGTTTATTGATCGAACCCCAGAGCTCTGGTCAACGGAGAGCCTCCCTGGAGACTGCTTCATCTCGCTCTCTCCCTACCAACTCGTCCCCATCTCACATCATCATCACCCTTTCACGTGGGGATTCTGTGGAACATTTTGTGCAGGTCTGCCTCATCCAGGTTTGAGACCGGCGAAGCAGACAAGGGAATTTGTCAAATCTAGGATATTTTCATCGCATTGTGTTTTTTGGCATGTTTTCCAGGACTGGCCTTCACTTACAGGAGGAGGAAAAATGCAGGAAGAAGCATGACTTCAGCAACCTCAGGGCTGCACAGGTCAGTCCCACAGACACAGACAGCGACTTTCAATTTCAATATAAGCAACAAAGAAAGGCAAGTCTCTCAGAAATTCCCAGAATAATCCGATGGGGAGACAATGTCACAACCACTTTTCAAAAATGTCATTTCAAAAATTCAGATGCTGTGCAATAAAGAAGAGTTGATGAAGAAAAGTGCTTTGAGCAAATACTAAGCCGAGGCGTCTCTCCCACAGTTAAAAGCAAGCTGTAAGCACAGAGGCCGACCCGGTGCCCTCAACTGCAAGATGGCAAGGCAGGTAACCCATTTGAAGCAGAAGGTTGCAGCCCAGCATGCTGCTACATCTGCAGGTATGCTGCACTGCAGAGGGGCCACTGGAGCAGAAGAATCCCCCAAAAGTCACTGTGGACATGAAGGAACAGGTGAGACTTTGTAGACTTTGACATTTTTGTACTCTATGTCTTCCTAAGGGACAATACTACAGAAAGAAACTTGTATTTACTTTAGAGTAGTCACTGTACAGCTGGTATACATTTATAAAAGGGTCAACACACAGCCATTACTGACGTAGTTCCTGGCAACCCAAGCGTGGCTTTCCTACAGTCAGGCATGTTCCTGGCAGAGTCATGGTCTGCGAGGGCACCAGTGAGTCCAACGAGAGAAACATGAATTCCAACGTAATTCCGAACATGATACTGAAGGCACCAACAAGATGACAAGTCCCTTGCTGGGAAGGTAAAACATAGTAATGCTCCAGACCAGAACCCAGTTGAGCACCTGTGGCACACCCTCAAGCAGAACATGGAGCAGCAAAAAGTAACAACCTTATGGTGAATTCCACGCCCAAGAGATGAAGTGCTAAACAACCGTGGTGCTTATGCTAAATATTGACTCTTTGGACACAGTTCAGGAAATTGTGAGGTGTAGTCACTTGTATCTAGACATGAATGGCTGTATGTTGTCATTTTCAGCAGATCTACTGTATACTGCTATACAAGTTGTACACTGACTACTTTTATATCCAAGTTTGATTTCTATAGTACTGGCCCTTAGGAGGAAATGCACACCAATAACTTGCTTCTAATGGAGAAGATACCTGTCTTCTGCTGCTGATCCATCAGATTTGCAACAGGAAAGGGAAGCCGGTCAGACCATGAAGAGAAGGAGGGGTCGCAAGCCAAAGGTGCTGATGATGGCCGCCGATGCATACCAAGCTCCTCACAGTCAGGCTTCTGAGAAACGGGAATTCAGGGTGGAGAAGAGTGACAGCGAGAGCCCAGGACATGGTGAGTTATGAGGAATCCATCAACAAAGAATCATTTCCAATGGATGCGGGAGCATCTCAATTTCTAGTTTGGATGACAGCTCAGTGAGAGAGTGTGCGTGTGAGCGAGCACACATGGAGCATCCGCCAGTACGGCGTCCCATCATTTGTGGCTTCTTCTCGCTTCCAAGCTCGTCTGCCACAGCGTTAAAACCGTTAACGACTCGTCACAGTCACGCGATGCCACGCCCGAGGTTCTGTACCGTAACGTGAGCTCGACCCGGGCCTGTTCGGAATGTCGCACCCACGTCCGTGCCGCTCTGAGCAGATTGCCTCCACAGCGGACCCCCTGGCTCCTCTTGGGTGTTGTGGCGTGTTATGTCCGGGGCGGAAGGCGACGGACCTTGTGGGCTTTGACGACGCTGAGATGTAGTGAGCGACCGTGCCTGACGCAAGCAACGTGTCGACAAGCAAGCCGTGGAAGTGACAAGTGTGTCGGCACCCGACGCGACCCGTGCAGTCCGTGACACTCAGCTGCCGATAACTATCACATGTGCACGTGTGTGAACAAGGACTGCATACATGCACGCGTTCCCAGCCCTGCAGCTTAAACGTTCCCGCCTTTTCATGTGACATGAGCATGCTTACTAATATGCAAGGTTTTCAACCCGCACCTACAGCTGTCAATGCAACCGGCCACGCGAGTCCCTGGCTGTAGGTAACGCTGCTTGCGTTCAGATCATTGGAGGCGTATGTGACTGAGATTATTGATGTGCTGCCGCCAGAGTTGGAGGAGGACTGCAGCTGCAACAGCGACGAGGGCGGCGGTGACATCAGGATTAGATCACCCTCCGAAGAAGCGCCATCAAACACTGCTGGCTCCTTTTCGTCTGGGCCGCACACAAAGCAGAAAAGGACCAAAAAACCCGGCCCTCCGGGTGAGACGTTGATCAATAACGTTCATCTTTAACCCAAAATAATGATGAATTCAAATCTCCATGACCTCCCTTTCGCGTTCGGGCCCAGGGAGTGCTCCAGACACGCACAGGAAGCCGTGCGCAGCCAAAGGCCAACAGCCAGGTCCGCAGGGGACTCGAAAGAACCCCTCCCACCTGGGCAGGCCACTCAGCTCAGTGGGCCCCGGCGTCAGGGACTCAACAGTGCGCAGACACCTGGGAAAGGTGAGACTCATATCCACAGTTTTCCAAGTCTTATTTCATAAGTGGAGGCATCGGTTCGACTTAGATGCTCAAACTTGAATGTTTTGTCAGTTTTGTCTCATACATGAGCGAGGAAGGAAGGACCTGAACGTTATCTGGTGTTTCAGGTACTATTAGATATCATAGAAGGCTCATTACTCCTAGCAATGGAAGCATGCAATTCATCCCCTTGAAGTATGTATGATCATTTATTTACCGTTGGCTCACCATAATTCATACAAATGGTGTGATATGATCATTTGTGTGACAGTGCTTTATATTGATTAGGAATAGAATGGGAATGTTATACCTCATATCACACTTGTGTACTACATACAGTATATTGTTTATATGATCTACTGGAAGCATCATTCACGTACTTGATTACAGCCATTACTGTTACCATTATCACTATTATATTCATATTTTACAACCTAAATCCTGATTTCAGAGGTGATGATGGTGATAAATTATTACATAATATGCATAATGATGCTTTTGTCTTTTGTATTGTTTTCTCATCCAATAAAACCAACAGATCAGGGCAGACAGATGAAGGGTCTGTTGCAGGAGATCATCCCCCTTCTCGCAACAGACCCCAAACAATCTTGTCCCTTTTAATGCACAGCATAGGACACTTACGTACCAAAGTCATCAGATTAGGGCAGACAAGTAGAGAGTCTGTTAGCGAGTCTCCTAGCAACAGACCCCAAACAATCTTGTCCCTTTTAATGCACAGCATAGGACACTTACGTACCAAAGTCATCAGATTAGGGCAGACAAGTAGAGAGTCTGTTAGCGAGTCTCCTAGCAACAGACCCCAAACAATCTTGTCCCTTTTAATGCACAGCATAGGACACTTACGTACCAAAGTCATCAGATTAGGGTAGACAAGTGAAGGCTCGGCTGCTGCAGCTCGTCCACCTTCTCGCAGCGGAGCTCCAAAATCTTGTTTCTGTTATTGCACAGCATAGGACACCTACAATAACATCCCTAGATTAGGGCAGACAAGTAGAGAGTCTGTTAGCAAGTCTCCTAGCAACAGACTCCCAAATCTTGTCCCTTTTAATGCACAGCGTAGGACACTTGGCCAGGAGCGGGGGCGTTGCAAGAGCGGGGCCCCTCTCCAGCAACAGCTCCACAAGGTTCTTGACCTCTCTTAATGCTATCCGCACTAATTATTATTACCATCAACACCAATAAGCATTTTATGTATTAGTCCAATTTCTCTTGCTATGTAAGCATCAAACAATTATATAATATACGGTAAGAATTAGGTATACTACATTTATTAGTATCAGTAGTATTCATTTATTAGTCTAATTTGTAGAAGTGCACCGAGTTGATGATTCTTCATTTTGACCCTCTTGTGTAATAATAAGCGGTTTGCTGTATCACCGCAAACAACAAGCTTGGCTGTCACAAAATTTGCGGGATCCTTTCACGGTATATAAAAGAAGATGTGACATGTAGCCTTATGTTTGGGGTTAGTGTGGGAACAATTGTAACTAGAGGTTGTATCCCATTTAGAGGACAGGACAGAGTTTTAGTGGTGCGGCTGCTAGGGAAGGGAGACAGATGACTGTAAGGACACCCCGGCAAAATATGGACTAATAATTGTTCTGTTTTGGAATCCTTCAGTCATCGTTACGGCCTGTCCAAAAACCCATAATAGAAGAGTTCATCTCTGGCCGTGATCCGGACCGCTCGTTGGGGGTGGGTGATCGCCCATCCTTCTCGCGACAAACCCTCACGTGGAACGTTCAACACACACGTACACAGCAGCTCGCGTACGTTACTACTTGTGATGTATGCTGCGGAAAGCCGCAATGCAGGCAGGAACTTTTTTCCTCACTCATCAGTCGTCATTGGATAGAAACCAGCCCGAACCTGTCTGGAGATGAGTAGCATCTTGAGGTGTGTTTGTGAAGGTGAGAACAATAAGTTAGACTTGCAGGTGTCCACGTAGGAAGGTGCCTCGTTCTGCTGATGAGATCAAACAAAACAACGAGCTGTAGGACGTCATCTGCACTGACAGGTAGTAATGCTCCTCATGTTGAAATGAGCACGCTATCACAGTTGAGCCGTTTCCAATGTTTTGGTTACTTTATTTAGACATTTGAGAAGGTCAAAAACCTCTTACAAGGTGGTCCACTTAGTGCAGCACAGCATGTCATAGTAACCATCATCTACTGTACGATGTACCAATGCAGCATTTGAATAATCTCATTTGGTGCTTTTTAGGAGCTTGGAAGTGACGTCATTCCTGCATCACCGCGTTTGTGATTAGAATAAAGTAATAGCTCAACCGCCCGGGTTCTCATGTTGGGATGTAGGTTGTCTTCTGAGCGAATGACCATATGCTGACATCACATCCTGTTTCCTGTCGCAGGCCAAGGGTCACGCAGTGAGTCGACTCCTGCAGAGCTTCACAGCGGACGACGGTTTTTGCTTGGATGAGGAGAGCAGCTTCTCAGAGAGAGAGGACGATGAGGAAGAAGAGGAGGAGGGAGACAAGAGCAACAATGCTATGGGCCACCTTCCTCCCAACATGCCCTGCAAAATACCCAGTAAGCCCCGCAGGGACACCAGTAACAAAGTTTTACAACAGCATTGACTTGACTCAGCAACACTGTGTTACACGCTCTACTCCCCCTGCCATGCCTTTTTCTGCTCATCAGCCTTGCCCAACTGCGTGCTCAGCAAAGAGATGCTTGTGGACGGCCTGAAGATTCTGATCTCTAAAGAGGATGAGCTGCTTTATGCCGCCTGCGTCCAGACGTTGGACTTGCCTGACATGTACGCTGCACACATACGGAACACTCCTCGTGCGGACGAGTCCTATAACCTTTCTTCTTTCTTGCTTTCTAGATTTAGTGTCGTCATTGAAGGAGAGCGTGGGAACCGCCCCAGGATCTATTCACTGGAGCAAATCTTGCAGGAAGCGGTATGTTTCAGCCTTGCGCTTCCATGAAATCCTTCACAGCTTTTAGTATGGGGTCACATGGACTGTTCTTATTTTTGGTTCAGGTTCTAGACGTGCGGCCCCAGTCAGAGGTCATCCTGAATGCGGGGACACGTGTTTGTGCCTACTGGAGCGAGCGCTCGCGTTGTCTTTACCCGGGTTATGTCCACAGAGGTGAATGCGAAATAAACACACACACACTTATAATGCACAACACTCATGTCCTTCTGCTTCGGTGCGCTGCTGAAGGAGGTCCAGGCGAGGAGAAGGAGGGAAGTGTGATGGTGGAGTTTGATGACGGAGACAGAGGAAGAATCACCCTGGCAAACATCAGACTTTTGCCACCCGGATACCAAATCTGCTGTGAGTAGAACTGGGAAGAAAGTGAAATAAAACCCCAAATCATGCATCATTCATCAATCACTAAGGCGACATACCATAATAAATGCACATGTTCGTTGCTTGCTTATACATATCTGAGCCAAGCAGAGCAGCAAGGAACATGCCTGAGATTGGAGGCTGTTAAGAGTCTGCTGTAATTCTTGATACGCCGTTAGACAGTTTTAATCGGTGGAAAAAACGCATAAAAACAATACATTTGAATCAATACATTATTACTCATTAGGGCTGTCAAAGTTAACATTTTAAAGTGTTTTTTTTATCACTTAGTTTCCTGCCTTACAGCCTGCATTACAAAGTTGGCTTCTTTATTTTATGTGTAAAATGAATGTCCATCCATCCATCCATCCATTTGCTTCCGCTTATCCGAGGTCGGGTCGCGGGGGCAGCAGCCTAAGCAGGGAAGCCCAGATTTCCCTTTCCCAAGCCACTTCTTCCAGCTCTTCCCGGGGGATCCCGAGGCGTTCCCAGGCCAGCAGAAAGACATAGTCTCTCCAGCGTGTCCTGGGTCTTCCCCGAGGCCTCCTACCGGTCGGACGTTCCCTGAACACCTCCCCAGGGAGGCGTCGGGGAGGCATCCTAACGAGATGCCCAAGACATCTCATCTGGCTCCTCTCAATGCGGAGGAGCAGCGGTTCTACTCCGAGTCTCTCCCGCAAGACAGTGCTTCTCACCCTATCTCTAAGGGAAACCCCAGCCACCCTGCGGAGAACACTCATTTTGGCCGCTTGTACCCGCGATCTGGTCCTTTCGGTCACTACCCAAAGATCATGACCATAGGTGAGGGTAGGAACGTAGATCCACCGGTAAATCGAGAGCTTTGCCGTTTGGCTCAGCTCTCTCTTCACCACGACAGACCAATTGGGGCAGCGTCTGCATTACTGCAGACGCTGCCCCAATTGGTCTGTCCATCTCACGTTCCATCCTTCCCTCACTTGTGAACAAGACCCCAAGATTCTTAAACTCCTCCACTTGGGGCAGGATCTCATCCCCAGCTTGGAGATGGCACCTTCTCCTGGCGAGGACCATGGACTGTGACTTGGAGGTACTGATTTTCATCCCGGCCGCTTCACACTCCGCTGCGAACAGATCCAGTGAGAGTTGAAGGTCACGGCTTGATGAAGCCAACAGGACCACATCATGCCCAATTCTGCGGCCACCAAACCGGAACCCCTCGATGCCCTGGCTGCACCTAGAAATTCTGTCCATGAAAGCAATGAACAGAATCGGTGACAAAGAGTAGCCCTGGTTGAGTCCATCCCTCACTGGAAACGGGTCTGACCTATTGACGGCAATGCGAACCAAACTCTGACACTGGTCATACAAGGAATGAACCATCTGAATTAGGTAATCCGATACCCCATATTCCCGGAGCAGTTCTCACAGTACTTCTTGAGGGACACGGTCGAATGACTTCTCCAAGTCCACAAAACACATGTAAAGGGGTTGGGCAAACTCCCATGCACCCTCAAGGACCCTGCAGAGAGTATAGAGGTGGCCCACAGTCCCACAACCAGGACAAAAACCACACTGCTCGTTCTGAATCCGAGATTCGGCTATCCGGCGGATCCTCCTGTCCAGAACCCCTGAATAGACCTTACCAGGAAGGCTGAGGAGTGTGATCCCACAATAGTTGGAACACAACCTCCTGTCCGCGTTCTTAAAAAGCGGGACCACCACCCCAGTCTGCCAGTCCAGGGGCACCGCCCCCGATGTCCACGCGATGCTGTAGAGTCATGTCAACTAAGACACGCCCACAGCATTCAGGGCCCGGCGCATTTCATCCACCCCTGGGGCCCTGCCACCAAGTAGCTTTTTGACCACCTCGTTGACCTCAGCCCCAGAGGTAGGAGAAGCCGCCACGGAGTCCCCAGGTTCTGCTTCCTCATTGGAAGACGTGTCGGTGGGATTGAGGAGGTCTTCAAGGTATTGAAAGTATCGGCCAAAAAAGTCCCTTCTTCAGCTTGACAGCATCCCTCACCACTGGTGTCCACCAACGGGTTCTAGGATTTCCGCCACGACAGGCACCAATCACCTTACGGCAACAGGTCCGATCATCCGCTTCGACAATGGAGGCACGAAACATGGCCCACTCGGACTCAATGTCCACTGCCTCCCTCGGAACATGGTTGAAGCTCTCTCAGAGGTGGGAGTTGACACTCCTTCTGACAGGGGATTCTGCCAGACGTTCCCAGCAGACTCTCACATTGCGTTTGGGCCTGCCACGTCTGACTGGCATCCTTCCCCGCCATCGGAACCAGTTCACCACCAGGTGGGGATTGGTTGACAGCTCCGCACTTCTCTTTACCCGAGTGTCCAAAACATGTGGCTGCAGGTCCGATGAAACGACCACAAAGTCAATCATCAAACTGAGACCCAGGGTGTCCTGGTGCCAAGTGCACATGTGGACACCCTTATGCGTGAACGTGGTGTTTGTTATGGACAATCCGTGACGGGCACAGAAGTCCAATAACAAAACACCGCTCGAGTTCAGATCAGGGGGGTCGTTCCTCCCAATCACGCCTCTCCAGGTCTCACTGTCGAAGCCAACATGCCCCACCTCCAGGCCTGGCTTCAGAGGGAGGCCCCAGTGACCTGCGTCCAAGTGAGGGAAAACGACGTCCATTTGTATTTTTCTTCATTAGGGTCTGTTGAGCCACTCCTTGTCTGGTCCCTCCCCTGGGACCTGTTTTTCATGGGTGACTCTACCAGGGGCATGAAAGCCCCCGACAACTTAGCTCCTAGGATCACTGGGGCACGCAAACTCCTCCACCACAGTAAAGTGGTGGCTCAGGGAGGAGAAAATGAATGTAAACATCAAGAAATGTAACCGTTGAATCATATCGAATAAATCTTATCGTGTGTGTGCCCACGTATGCGTATGGAATCCTTTACCACATTCCTACTCATTATAGATAAAAAATAAATGTCTATGATTTATTATGAGTTGACATTAACAAAATGCAAATAATCGTGATGAAATATTTAAATCTATTGACAGCCCTTTTATTAATATAATGATGACTTTGTTAATACATGTACTCATTGTATTAAATTAAACAATTGTTTTTGTTAGGTGTGGAGCCATCACCGGCGCTTCTGATCTCAACAGGTCGCCGATGGAGACGTGGCTCCACGCAGGAGCAGAAAGACACGCCCACAGAGAAATCGGCCAGTGCAGAACAAGCAGCTAAACCTCAAGAGAAAAGACCAGGTGTGGGATGATATTCCGCACCAAAAATAATGCACTGTAATTTAACTCAACATGGTGTGCTCCATTTTTTATTGCATCGCATGCTGTAAGCGTATTAAGGATGATCAGTGTCATGCTTTCTTTGTTCACTTTCACGCTACATACAGGACCACCTCTTTCATACAGTTCACCAATATATGCTGGAATTTTACACGGACGTCTAAGACACTTGTTTAATAGGTGAATACATTCCCCGCAGTCACAGACCAGCCCGGAGGTCACGTTTGGGACTACGTGACACCTATGAGTCCGTGTGAATGGAGATTAATGAACAAAATTCCGTTTATGCGCCGTGTAACCACATTAATCACGATTTTATGAAGTGTCGTTGTGAAGCTAAGAAACGTGTGTGTCACTCATCACAATAATGCTGCAGGTAGCGACAGGTACTGGATGTGTCGAAAGCTACCTGGCTTGCTGGAGATGATGGTATTACATTTCTGCAGAGCTCTTACTTCCACTATTAATCTCAGTCTGGTCCCAACAACTGTCACTTCATATTGATTCTAACTCCTCTCTTCCGTCATCTCCTTTCTCAGTTGGCAGGCCCAAGAAAATCCACTCAGTGCCTAAGACTGCCAGCACAGCAGCAATGTCAGAGTCTGACTCTCAAATTAAAGGCAAAACTTCCTTGGTGAGCTGGTCTGCACCCAGGAAGAGACCCCCAGTTGACTTCTTCCTTTTTAATGGGACTTCTCGTAAAACCCAGAAGCGATCCCGAGAGCGAGACATGGGGTTATTTCATCGCCCTGCCTTCCACTCACCCATGCCAACAACCCCCCTCAAAGGCATCTTTGGATCCCCTTTTGCAGTTGACTCTTTCAGCAGCATTGCCAATGGCTACTCTGCCTTCGGAAGTGGAAGAAGCGCCACACCTGTATCTACCAGAGCGCCTCAGGATTCCTCTTCATGTGTCTCAGCTGTCACCTTGGCGATGGCAACGGGAAGCAAGAAGCCAGCTGGTGATGGAGATAGGAAGCACTTCCTGGTGAAGCTTGATCATGAAGGTGTGATGTCACCTAAAACAAAGACCGGCAAAGCCCTGCTTCGACTTCAGAACGGAGGGAAAGGAGGTCGAAGTTTTTCATCAGCTGGTGCTCCCCTGCGATACATTCACCCATCCCTGTTGGTGAAGGATGCAAAGAAAGGAGGAAAAGATAGAGGCACCCTCCCTCTGCAGAAAAACACAATGTCCGGCAGTCATGGAGGCCAAGCTGGGGATTACAGTTTGGACCACGCAAGTGACTGCCCAAGTTCTTTCTCTGAGCTGGATGAGGACGACGAGGACGGTGGTCATGATGCAAGGGCGCAAAGAAGAGGCACTGCCGTCGCATCTCATCGACACGGTCGCTTTCTCTCCCGCCTCTCAGTCTGCTTCTCCTCCTCATCGTCATCCTCTTCTTCTTCCGGCTCTGTATCGTCCTCGTCCCTGTGCTCCTCAGACAACGACTCCTCCTACTCGTCCGATGAAGAGGCCTCGTCGGTTCTACTGCGTCGCGCTCTGCTCCAGCAGGACAAGCAAAAGCACAGACAGAACTTGACTTCTGACCTGCTGAAGCACGAGTCCACCAACACAAACTCTGCAACCAAAGCTCCAGCTCACCCATATGTAGGCAACTCCAGCATGACCCACTCTGCATCAAAAGGGAGGGTGGAGAGATCTGACGACAGGAACGAATATTTGTCAAAAGGAAGCATCGCAGACAAGACTCAACTGAAGAGGAACGAAGGAGTCGCTAATAGCAACCAGCATCTTAAACCTGCCTCCAAAGACCCAACAGCAGCTAAAAGGCAGAGGATGTCTTCACCTGAGCCTCAAGCCAACATGGCTCCACTGCTGCCTGGGCGACAGCTGTGGAAATGGTCTGGTAACCCAACCCAGGTAAGAACATACAGTAATAAGGATTGATGTCTACATGCAGTCTAGAGCCAGATAAATGAATACTGGATGTGGAGTTTGGTGACTCCTGATAACTCCAGACACATGAGGCTTTTCATAACTTTACACCAATAGTCCTACTTTTATCTTACAGAGGAGAGGTCTGAAGGGAAAAGCTCGTAAGCTCTTCTACAAGGCCATCGTGCGGGGCAAGGAGGTGGTGCGGGTTGGCGACTGTGCGGTCTTTCTGTCACCAGGCCGGCCCCAGCTGCCTTATGTGGGCCGAGTGGAGAGCCTGTGGGAGTCGTGGAGCTCCAGCATGGTGGTCAGGGTCAAATGGTTCTACCACCCAGAGGAGACTCGCCTGGGGAAGCGACACTGCGATGGGAAGGTAAAGTAACCAAGTAGCTTACATAAATGTGTATACCTGTCACGTTTCAGCGATCCTTTTTGTCAGGACTTTTCTAGGGACAGTATGCTACAGTAGTATGTCTAAATCCAAACATGGTAGTGCTAGCATCATGGTCTAGGGCTGCATTAGGGCTGCAGCTCATTAAGGAAAACATGAATTCCAACATTGGCTGAGTGGGATAGCATGCTGGCCTCACAGTCCGGAGGTTCTGGGTTGGAATCTCCGTTGGGAATCTCTGTGTGGAGTTTGCATGTTCTCCCCGTGCGTGCGTGGGTTTTCTCCGGTTTCCTCCCACATTCCAAAAACATGCGTGTTAGCTTCATTGGTGACTCTAAATTGTCCATCGGTATGAATGTGAGTGTGAATGCTAGTTTGTGTGCCACCAGTCCAGGTGGAATAGGCTCCAGAATACCCGCAACCCTAATGAGGATAAGCTGCGTACAAAATGGATGGATGGATGAATTCCAACATGTATTGTGACATCCTGAAGCAGATAATGACCCAAAACAAGGCTGGATGCCAGTTTTTCGTCAGAACAACAAGCCCACATACACATCCAAGATACAAATATCCTGGAGGATTCCACTAACAACCCATGAATCACAAAGCCAAGAGGCTGAAGGACTTCAAGAAAACCGTGGCGCTCACACTAAGTACAGTGTTTATAGAGGTTAATTGGTTCCAGAACCGACGGCAATAAATGAGTTTGGATGACAAAGGTTTCAATGTTGAAAGGGTAGGATCTTTTTACATGAAGTTGTATGACATCCCCATCACCAGCGTAGTGCATCAACAGTGACTTACCGCCCTCCTTGTCCTGTGAGCCGAGTTATGGTCGGGTTTTGGTGATGGGACCGCTTGAGTTAAGAGTTCGGCTTCTTAAAACAACATGCGGTCAAAAGAGTATACATTTGCATGACAAAAAGGCCTGAAGAAAATCCGACCTCACAGTTGCTCGGGCATTACTTTCTCTGGCATGGTATGACTGCGCACACCCACCGGTGTGTGCGGGTTTCTCCGTGTTTACATGCTATTCTTCATAGCCAAGGTGCCCAAATTAGCTGCTATATAGCTGAGATGCTGGAACAGCAGATCAAAGCATGTTTCCTTCTCTGTCCTGAGACGGTAGGAACGAAATCCTCCTCGCTAAAGTCTGCACTACACACTCAAAGCTGTTGCATCCGGACCACTTTGGTTCCCACTTTGTAGTCAGTACGGTAAGAAGAATGTTTTCCTGACAAGAAAACCATAGGAGCATGTAGGGTCATTCACACACTTGCTTGTCTTTACAGCTCAGATAATTACTCGGGTACCATTTTTAACCGTGATACGGTGCTACCCAGAACATCTGAATATCTACAAAAGGTTGTTGTATTTCTGCTTTTCAACTTAAAAGGTGAATTTGACATATTATATCATCAAATAATATGCAAATCAATATATTTCACAGGGCCACACGGTGGATGAGTGGGTAGCACGTTGGCCTCACAGTCAGGAGGTTCCGGGTTGGAATCTCCGTTGGGCATCTCTGTGTGGAGTTTGCATGTTCTCCCCGTGCGTGTGTGGGTTTTCTCCGGGTACTCCGCTTTCCTCCCACATTCCAAAAACATGCATGTTAGCTTCATTGGCCGCTCTAAATTGTCCATCGGTATGAATGTGAATGTTTGTTTGTCTATATGTGCCCTGCCATTGACTGGCGACCAGTCCAGGGTGTACCCCGCCTCTCGCCCAAAGCCTGCTGGGATGGACTCACTTGTATTTATTTAGACATAGCCACATAAATTGTGTCCGTTGACTCTAATGCCACATTATGACTCTCTCTCTCCAAGAATGCATTGTACCAGTCGAGTCACGAGGACGAGAACGACGTCCAGACCATCTCTCATTGCTGCCAGGTGGTCAGCAGGGCGGAGTACGATCACATGATCCGAGACCACAAGTGCGAGGCCACAGGGAATGACCTTTTCTACCTGGCGGGAACGTATGAGCCCACCACAGGCCAGCTGATGGGCGCGGACGGCATGGCTGTTGTGTCCTAGCGCCCACGGCTGGAAGTTCCAAATATATCAACATGATGGCTTCCATGGTTGCCAGTCAGCCAGATGGGAGGAGCTACCCAGCGGCGGTTCTGGCACTTATCAAAGGAGTCTGCGTGGTCCGTCCTGTAACCTGGAGCAACAAGAGTCTTCAGGTGTGTGCACTTTGGGTGCTTGGGTATGCCACGGCAGGCTGGTTAGGATGCAGAGTCACTGTAAACCACACTGGTTTGGAAAATTTGGAAGGTCTTATACTGCTAGTTTGATGACGAGGAGATCCCCAAGAGGACCAAAAAAACACAAAAAATCCGCTGGCTTGGATTGTGTGTTTCAGCGTGTGTGTCGCTGGTCGGAAGCAAAGATGATGCCACTGCTACACACACGCCGTCTGTCAAGCCATACACGTCAATACCTCTCTCGCATCAGTCAGGTACAAAACACTTGTACAGGTAGTGGCTTTGGGTTTTTTGGAATGCGTGAGTCTGCGTATGTGCGTATGTGTATAGTCATGTAAATACTACACATAGATATCTGCCCATGTTTTTGAATTTTCTTTGCAGAGCATTTTACTTAGATGTCCTTCTCTTTGAATGCACTGAAAATGATCACAGATGAGGTCATCAAATATGCCCGATGTGAAAAAGCCTACTTTTGGGGGCTAGAAAGCTTTTAAACACGCATCCGTGCTATTGATTTTGGACCATGCATTTCCTGCCTGCAAAAAGAAACCAAGTTTCACTCGTCTATCTCAGCCTGTATTTCTATGAAATGTAAATGTTTGTCTGGCATCTAAAAATGATACCAAAGCACCGGTGAGTTTACACTTCATCTCATTCGATCGTTTTATGAACGAAATCAATCAAATCTGAAAGCGGGACCCCTGCAATTACAGAGATTTTTTTGAAGTGGCGTTCCTCTTTCATGCGTCCTCTCCATGTTGATCCAGTGTTGCTAGACAGGCCTCCCGGAGACGACATAGCAACATCGCACACTGCCCAGCTGATGCACTTGAGGTCTCTATGGCAACCAGAATGGCATCATGTGACCGTGAAGGACAATCAGCGCCAATCAATGGGACGATGTTGAGAGACAAAAAGGATCAAATCACAAAATGCTTCTTGTCACTTTTATTCCTGCTTTGCCAAAAATGTCTGCGGGTGTGCGTGTGTGTGTGTGTGTGTGTGTGTGCTACTTTGTTTTCTTATGCTTTCTTTATGCAAGCCTGCGATGACTGTTGTGTTGTACAGGATGTACAGGGGTAAAGACACAGGCCGTTTTCTTTTTAGGGCTTTGACTGACTTTTTGAAATGTGAAACTGTTTTGTTTAAAAAAATGTAAAAATAAGAAACACTGGATTCACTTCTGATCATCCCATTTGACATGTTTTCCCTCCCCACTGGAACTTGCTTTGTATGGCTGGAATGGGCTACTAAAATATATGATTTCTTATTATGGATGTATTTCATCAATATTTCCACATGTACAAAATGACAAATATTTATCTTAATTTTATTGCCTTTTTGTGTTTCATTAAAAACTATTTCTTCAGAAAAAAACAAGCATCTGGAGTGTTTTGTGTTGTCGGGTGTGAGCTCGGAGAATAGTGCTGTGTGTTCCTCAGTGCCGATCATTTGTCAGCTGAAGGAGGCTGTAGTTGATAGATGAAGGAGGCTCGGGCGGGGTAAGAGATGAGGTTGTACGGGTGGCTCCGGTCTTGGGGCTAATCAAAACGGAACCCTTAAAGGAACAAAGCGTGGATGTCAGCTTTCAAAACTGCACTTTTTGCCCATCATCTACAATCCTCATGGAAGACATTACACATGTCTTTCTTTTGTCCGTGCTTTCTAAAGGTAGAAAACAGACAAAGAGCGTCCGCTCATTACTGCACAGAAAGTGGGAGCACCCATAAGGACCGCTATTAGAGCACCTCCACAAAGTTTTAGGGTTTTGTGTACATGCTGTGACCATGTAGTAATATTTTGCTAGATTTTCATCCTTCTAAGCATTACTGCAACTTTCTTCCTGGGCACTTTGATTTCCCATAGACAAGAACGCAAACTCAAGAGCTCAGCAGGAGCAGCTCCAAAATGTAGCCTTACCTTCTGGTAGTGCTCTGAGGCATTGTGAGTGTTGAAGCCGGTCGCTCACCTGCCAGTAGCTACCCCGTGTGCTGGGTCGATATGCCAATAACGTACTTCCATCAATGTAACAAGGGTGTCATTGTGGATGATTCCCCAAAAGTGCAGTTTTTCTCTAAATCACAAGTAGCGGTGGGGTTTGCTCTAGGCCTCCCCATGTGGCTGCTACGTGTAACTAACATTCAAGATTCTTTCCCATCTGTTGTGTTCTGGATGCTCTTATGTGCCAAATGCAGCCTGGAACAAATGGGAGAAGTTTTGCCTTAAACAAATGCAAGTCTGGTGGTTGGCAGTTCAACAGGTAAGAATCCTTCATTGTCTGGCAAATATGATTGGAACCACAGAAGAACGGACCCATGAAGGTCTGAGCCAAACGTTGTCAAATGCAGCACGGAGGTCAAGCATTACCAGACCACAAAGGGTTTTTTGGGTGCAGTGGTAAAAGGATGTTTAGAACCTGAAGTAGTGCTATGTCGCCATCTAAAACCAGACGCAAAGTTTGCTAAAAATAGCTCAGATAAAAATGCCAAGTTAGAAACAGGTCTAAATGAGATCAAACCGTCGGACCAAGGCTGGGTTTTTCCTTTAAAGTGGTCTGACCATTGCATGTTTCAAAACCACAGCTGAACTAAGACGCTGTTAAGAGAAGAAAGAAGACACGGCCCAACAGTTCAGAACACTGATAACATATATCATTTGAATCATTAGAAAAATCTTTTTTGGAATAAACACAATAAGATTGTCATAAGGTGACCAGTTGTGGGGCACATTTGCAGAGTTCAATCATCCAAAAACCTGTAAAAAGGTTACCTGCATGAAAAATGCTGGCAAAATAAACAATGATTACTGGATTTGTACATTTCATGATTCACTTCCCACTATGGTAGCCTAACTTTTGCCTTGCAACTGGTGTGTGTTGCACAATAAACGTATTGCTACATGAAGACATTTATGTCTGCGTAGAGGATTCACCTTTGACCTCCACTTGCCATGTGCCTGTGGCATCAGGAAAGCAGTACGGTGTTGTTTTACACCAGTCATAAACTTTCCCCCTGCATCCCAGTACAGGAAAGAGCTAGTGACTCACCATTTTTTTCCAAAACATATTTAATGGTCCTTAGCCACTGGTAAAAATCACAGGCTCTTGTCCAATAAGAATGTTTACCTTCCTTCGCCTACTGTGCAGGCAGGTTAGCCTCTTATTACACAGATATATATATATATATATATATATATATATATATA
>QODF01000082.1:888293-900084 GCA_024372805.1 Oostethus manadensis
CAGGGCCTCCTCATGGGCTCCCCAATCCACCCACACCTTAAACACACACACGCACACACAGACGTTAAGTGCAGTCTTTGACTCCTTATCAGCAGGTTTGCATTGAGCTTATCTGCCTGACATTGTTAGACTACTTTACCCACAATGCTGTGGGAGATAGGGGCACAATGGGAGGCTGGGTGGGGGTATGAGGGTAATAGTTAATGGGAGAGTGCTTTCACGCAGTAAGAGCAAACATGCCAAAGGCTCATTTATGTGTGTGTGTGTGTTTTGGTATTCCTAGCCTTATGGGGGCTACCAATCAGCACAAGCTATAATATCAATAAGAGCAAATCAAAGGTTTTAGCATCGCACTATTAGTGCGTGTGTTTGCTGGTATTTAACACTTCATGGGGACAAACCTAATATAGGCGACCATGATGTGGGGACCATTAACCAAAAAAGCTGTGAATACAAAGAAAGGAGATTTTGATGGCCCCTAATCATTTATTGAACGGTTCTTTTTATTGGCTGGCATGATTATACAACGCGCATCTTCTGTGATTTTTTAAAGCAGGGACTGGGTGGACAAGTTCAAAGTCTTTTTGGAATTTCTATTGATTTATATAAGCTGTAAGTATATACTTTACATTGGGAGCGTCACAAGACTTCTCGCTCAGTAGGTACTGGTGGGGGGGATAATAGTTGCATGAATTCCTCACGCAATCAAACAAATTGAAGACAATCAATAAATTAGCTTGTGTGTCTTATTCTCCCGTCTCCAAACAGGAAGAGGTTTCACTCTGTGCATTGGTTTCAGCACCTTGGCTGTTCCCTAGACCAATGGCATGAACGGAGTGAGCCTTTTTGTCAGTTATAGAGTCTGTCTGTTACTGAGTTACTGAGTTACTGAGAGTTACTGAGTCTGTGTCTCGGTGGATGGAAGTGGGACAGGAAGCACACATACAGAGTGCAGAACACGACAATATATTGGGCATATTTTTTCATTGCACTTTCCTAAAAGTAATTCGACCCAGACTTGTGTATCGTCCCGTCTTGTGACACCCCTACTGTAGATACATCCCCACTATCCCTGGTTCCGTGGCCTTAGCATTATTTGGGCTGAAAATGGGAGTTGGGCCGGTTTTTGCACAGGAGTAGTATAGTCCTCTAAGCATAGTCCTCACATGTTCTGTAGGCTTGCAGTCGAGCCCAGCAACTTGATCCATTCCAAATCATGTTTTGGACTCTTTTTTCAGTTGGAAACCCAGTTGTGTCCAAGTTTGAGCTTGGCGGTTCTCGGGCTGTGCCTGAACATCTTAAACATTTTAATCTCAGGTTGGCAGCACGGGCCTTCTTCCAGACCTGGTCCAAGTGGTGACACATCCCGACAACTAGTACAGAAGTCTCCAACGGGCAGCCGGGGCCATTTGCGGCCCATGGCTGGTTGTTTTTATTGTGCTGTGGTACATTTTAAACCTATAACTGAACTGGAAAACTATAAATACAAACAACAGCAAAAGTCCTTATTATAAAATCATCAGTAATTTTCCAAGAATAAAGTCAAAATATTAAAAGAGGATGTTGAACTCTGGTCAGAACAAGTTTTAACGTTACAAGAATAAAGAAATAAGGTCCTTATTCTTTTTAAAAGCCATAATATAATGAGAAACAAACAAAAGGAAGAATAAAGTTTATATTTTTGGAAAATTAGGTTGGAGAAAAAGTGATATTCCAAATTTAAAGTATAAAAATAATAATAATAATAAAAATAATATGGGAATAAAGATATGATTACAAGAGAAACCGTACTGGAAGACACTTGAAGAAGTTGGAAAATGAAAAAATAACAACAGCAGAACTAGAAAAAACAGCCGTCATTTTACAAGAATAAAGTCAAAATATTAAGAGAAAAAAGTTGTATTTATTCATCCATCCATTTTCTATGCCGCTTATCCACATTAGGGCTGCGGGGTATGCTGGAGCCTATCCCAGCAGACTTTGGGTAAGGGGTACACCCTGGACTGGTCTCCAGCCAACTGCAGACAAACAAACATTCGCACTCTAATTAGAGCGGCCAATGAAGCTAACATGCATGATGTTTTTGGAATGTGGGAGGAAAGCGGAGTACCCGGAGAAAACCCACACACGCACACGCACGGGGAGAACATGCAAACTCCACACAGAGATGCCCAACGGAGATTCCAACCCTGAACCTCCTGACTGTGAGGCCAACGTGCTACCCGCTCATCCACCGTGCGTTATCATTCCAAGCTGCAAAATGGTTGAAATGGTTCATTACCAAGACAGTGATGGGTGTATGCAAACTTCTGTATCTGTGAATATTATGAGCACCTCTTGTTGTGTGTGGACCACAAATGTGGGAAATATGAAATATGAAAAAGGCATTTCCTTCAGCGTGTGTGTCAGAGAAGCGAGTGTCTGTTTGCTTTTTCCGGGGAGCCCTGCAGGACACAGCATTTGAGGCAAGTCACTCGCCTGAAGGGGTCCAGAGCTTATCCCCCGTGAGCTGCTGTGTGTGTTGGTTCATGCAAGTGTGTCTAGATGCTTCCAAAGATATGGTACAGAAAGCAAAGGAGAGGTGCTGAAATAACGGTTGTGCGTAAAGAAAGCCTTTCCATCCACCATCCGCTTGTCAGACGGCTAAATAAATGGACGCAGCTGCTGCGGGAAGTTTCACAGCGTGTGTGTGTGTGTGTGTGTGTGTTGGGGTGTGCTCAGGTCATTCATGAGTAGCTGTAAGAAGATCAGCTCTTTGCTGTGCCTCATTTATCCTTCATATGAGCTCGTCACTGGCATGCATCTATTTGTGTGTGTGTGTCGATCTGACCTATTCCGTGCTAACAGATGCTGCACGAACATAAATCACGGCTTCTCGGCAGCCCCCGTGTTCTTTTTCTGCACGGCCACACCAACCGAACCTTCCTTCTCTCTGCCCTTTTTGCAACTTTACACACTCTTTCCCAGGGGGCCACCTTCAAAGGGCTGAACTAAACACCAGGCCATTTGTCCTGTTTAGTCCACCAGCTTCTTGCAATAAACTTCACTACCATAATGTCTGAGTTGATGTCAAAACAAGGACAATGTTGACATTGCTAATAATTGTGTCATGAATGCTCGGCGCGGCACGGCGAAAACCCCGGGGAAGAAGCGAGCAGCACCTCAGCCAGGTAAGTTGCAGGACTCTTTCAATAGCAAGTGCTGCGAAGCAGCGGAAAAAACACCAAACCGGGTCCACAGGAAAACGAAGCACGAACGACAGCAGACCGTAACATAACCCAACAACAATGACCCGACCCAGACTGGCGCACACACCTGAACATAAATAGCCCAAAGGAGGAGCAGGTGCGTGTAATCTTGGAAACCAGGAAAACAACACAACACAGGAAGTCCCGCTCGAAACCAAAAGGGTCACGGGAACACCCGGATCGTGACAAATTGTTACCAAATATGATGTAGCAATTGTGGAGCTCTTTCTGGAAATTGCAAGTAGGAAGGCATTCCTGCATGAATTGTGCAATACGTAAAAAGAACTTGAATTAGTCGCTAAGATATCGACTTTTCATTCTCAAACAACTATTTGGTAGTTTTTTATAGTAGTATTACAAATACCTCGATATAAATACTTGATTTGTTTTGTATTTACAGTGTAAATATGATCTAGATATAATAAGTATTATTATTTACAATTGTCTTGATTTGTGTTTTCATTTGGCTGACGGATTCAACTGTTAACATTAATGAGACTATTATTATTATCATCATGAACAGGTCAGCTGGGATAGGCTCCAGCATACCGGCAACCCCTACTTTTCACATATGCTCTTGAGAAGATTTGTAATCATTTATATATCTTTTTATATTCTCTCGTATTAGCAGACATATAAAGCCATTACTGTATGCTACTGTAGACATGGTAACATGATACAGGAGGACAAGAATCAAACCAGCAACCAAATTTACAAGTTAACACCAAATATACATGTTGCCTTAAGAAAATAATAATAATAATAATAATTTTGACATAAATACATTCAAAAATAATGAGCTAAGTAAATATATCTGAGTGTATTATTATTAGAACAACTAACTTTACAGAGACGATAATGCTGAGTTAGGCAAGATATGTATTTTCGATGATGTCCTTATCGTATGCTTTAGTGCATCACCCTCAGACGTGTTACTAATATTCTTAGGTCCGGGAAAAGAAAGAACCACCACCACATAAACGTTTAGCTGAATGAATGAAGCGGAGCCTTTTGTCTTGGGGAAGACGCCTACAAGGTACCCTGGCCGGTTAGTTTATGCCCCATCAGTCATCGTAACTGCTGCATTGGACACCTGATAGCTGCAGCGTCACTCGCATGCAATGAGGATTATGATCCGATCTCCAGCTGTAACTGCCAAACCGGCCGGTGTATTTCTATAAGAGTCACGGTGCAACATCCTGCCCATCCCCCGTGGTAGGCACACCTACACCTCTCATGTGCGGTCCCTTTCAGGTCCATTAAACAGTTAAGTGCACGCCTATCAGGGTGACTGTCTCGGGAGAGGAATCTATGCATGCACTTTCATCACCAATTGAAATGGGAATTGATAGAACAGCCGTGAGGCTACCAGTAGACATTTTCACAAGCAACACTGCAAACAAAGAGGAGGCCGGCATCCCTCTGGCTCGGTCCTTTTCTATACGCATACATTCTACTTCTCTTGTTACTACACTACAGTGATGTATTCAAAATACAATAATCATATTTCATACATTTCAATGACTTCTTTAAGTCATATTATATTGCCAGGTGCTTGTAGTCTTCTAGTAGAGACAGTGATCATTACAATTTTTACAACGATGATAAAAACCTTCACTTTTTCCTTTTCTTAAGTATTTTTATGTTGATTGTGATCACCCGTTCAACTGTAGTTGTTACATGTACAGTACGAGCTTGAGAACCAGCACACGTGTCATGTGTTTACAGAAGTTCTAATGATACCGGACACCAAGGTGATGCTTTGGAATGATAATTCCACTTGTTTTACTTTGAAAAAAACTTTCCATAATAAGTAATAGCTACTTAGTTTTTTTATTATTGTGAAATACTGTACATCCTGAAACATCTCAAAGTAGCAAGACGCCAACACGTGGACGCCTGGTCCACGTCATCCCGCCAGGAGCGTCACATAACATTCCGCATTGCAGATGCTGGATTATTGGCTCTCCATAAGGATCTTCCCAAACTGACATTTCTAAAGAGCTCGTCTTCTGAAAGGAATGGAAATTGGGGACGTTGTTCTGCAGCTGGAACTAGAAAAGGTGACGCAGACTCAAGGCCATTGAAGCCACACTGATTGGGTTGGCCGCACCCAAACCAGGTTCCCATCAAATCGATGGAATTAGCAATTCAGAGAATTTGTGTTACTCGCATGTTTCTTCATTACTGAATGAGCCATCAAAAACCTCTTTTTTGGAACAATGAGAACCTGGACGTGAACAAATGATCCGTAACTGCTGAGAAGGAATGAAATACGTTCTGATACTTCCTCCTTTTGGACATCTTTTGCAAGTGCTCTTTAACATCAAGCATGCTTGAAATAAGCGAAGCCAACACTATAATCATTACATTAACCAAAAAACACACTCATCAGGGCGGATGCTAACAGAGGTACAGCCGAACGGTACCAGACCCGTCTGGTCGAAAAGCAACAGCACACAAAAAATCCCTTTAATGACCATAAAGTCATTTTCATGAAATGCAAAGTAAAATGTTAAAACCAAGACAAATATTCGGAGTGAATTTAAATAAATGTCCCCACATTTTTGGCATGTTACAATTTCACAATAAAATCCCATTTCTTTTTAGTTGCTTATTACATTTAATTTGGTTCACACGTAATACACATTGTATGAGGAAGTCTGCAGTGGCAGAGAAGTATGTTAGAGCGGTGCAGGACATGTAGGAGGACTGTAAGACAGTAGTCAGGTGTGCTGCAGGTGTGACAGAGGAGTTCCGAGTGAAGTGGGACTCCATCAGGGATCTGCTCTGAGCCCCTTCTTGTTTGCTATGGTGATGGACAGGCTGATGGCGGATACGCCAGGATCCTGTTTGTGGACTTCAGCTCTGCATTCAACACCATCCTCCCAGCTCTGCTCCAGGACAAGCTCGCCCAGCTCAACGTGCCTGACTCCACCTGCAGGTGGATCACTGACTTCCTGACGGACCGGAAGCAGCGCGTGCGGCTGGGGAAGAATGTCTCGGACACTCGGACTATCAGCACGGGATCCCCACAGGGCTGTGTACTTTCCCCCCTGCTCTTCTCCCTGTACACCAACAGCTGCACCTCCGGCCACGACTCGGTGAAACTGATTAAGTTTGCGGATGACACCACCCTCATCGGGCTCATCTCAGACGGTGATGAGTCTGCTTACAGGAAGGAGGTGGACCGGTTGGTGTCGTGGTGCAGCTGCAACAACCTGGAGCTCAATGCTCAGAAGACAGTGGAGATGATCGTGGACTTCAGGAAAGTCAAAGCCCCCCTGCCCCCCCTCGTCTTGACAGACTCTCCCATCACAACTGTGGACTCCTTCCGCTTCCTGGGCACTAACATCACCCACGACCTCAAGTGGGAGCAGACCATCAGCTCCATCATCAAGAAGGCTCAGCAGAGGATGTACTTCCTGAGGCAGCTGAGGAAAGCCAAGCTGCCTGTCCAGACGATGGTGCAATTCTACACGGCCATTATTGAGTCCATCCTCACCTCCTCCATCACAGTGTGGTTCGCTGGGGCCACTGCCAGGGACAAACAAAGACTGCAGCGCATCGTGCGCTCCGCCGAGAAAGTGATCGGCTGCAGCCTTCCATCTCTCCAGGACCTGTACGTCTCCAGAACTCGGGGGCGAGCGGGCCGGATACTTGCTGACCCTTCCCACCCTGGACATGGACTATTTGAGCTGCTCCCCTCTGGCAGAAGGTTACGGTCCATTCGGACCAGAACCTCTCGCCACAAGAACAGTTTCTTTCCTGCTGCTGTTGAACTCATGAACACTTTATAACATTTGCACTATGCTCACTTTATAACCAGTATTTTTGGCACCTTATAATACCTGCACTAAAAACACTCTCATGCCTTTACTTATCAGTGATTTCACCTTTTTACTCAGGTTCTATGTTTACTTAGTTCTATGTTTATTTAATGCTCTATGTTTACTTAGAATTCTACGCTGCACTGAGTCGCCAAAGAAAGTTCCTAGTTTGTGAATTGTTCACTTACAATGGCAATAAAGTTTTTCTGATTCTGATTGTGAACAAAATCTACTGTATAATGGTAGTTTGTTATTGTGGCTGTGGCATCATAAAACAGGTGGACAAGGCCCAAGATAAGGGGCTTGCTAAAGTGCATACTGTAACAGATCTAAAGCGAAACATGTCATTTACACCAAAAGGTCAACATGTCAAGCTGAGACAGAGCACACACTAAACGAACAGTGCCAAACGTCCTAAAAACTGGCCATGGCCATGGCCCAGACAGTAACATGAGAGCCAAAAAGACTGAGCAAAATAAAATGGGTAGCCTAACCTACGAGAGAGCAGGTAGCCTACTACAAGTATGAAGATAGTCCACTAAGGTGACCTTTATTGCATTTCTTCATGGCTCAAACGGGGCAGAAGAAGTGATCTGCACATGTCGGTGACACACCAGAGAGTAAAAATGGCCCCACACCTTCAAAGCAAGCTAATTAGTGCTCCTGTGCATCACGGCTGTTAGTGATGCACTCAAAGGAGTGCCGACTGTAGGACGTTTGCACTTCCAATTTAGCCAGTGAAGTAAATGATAAGACTGGTAAAAGCATTCATAGGTGATATTGTGTACATGCAGGTGCAGATGCATTGCCTAAACATCAACATCACACGCCTGAGTCATGGCTTTGTGGCGTCAGCGTGGATACAATGTCAGTGTGTGTGTGCGTGTGTGTGCATGCACGCACCAAGCTCAGCTCATCCTTCATCAATCACCTTACGTGGTAGATCACTCATCGGCTGTGGCAAACAATAACATCTCCCCGTCCACGTGCTGTCTGTAAAACACACACACACACACGTACAGTAGTGTTGAAAATAATAGCAGTCCAATGTGACTAACCAGATTAAGTACTGGTATTAGTATATTGCTACATGGCAAACAAGTTACCAGGAGGTGCAGTAGATTCTCGGAAAACAAACAAGACTCAGCATTCATGACATGCACGCTCTTAAGGCTGTGCAATTGGCCAATTAGCTGAAAGGGGTGTTTTAAGAAAAATAGCAGTCTGCTATTCAATCAGTGATCAATTTAGTGAAAAAAGAGGTCTGACTCAGGTGACCCTATTTAAGGATGAAACCAAAACATGTTGAACATCATTTCTCTTTGAAAGCCTGAGGAAAATGGGTCGTTTAAGGCATTGTTCAGAGGAACAGCATACTTAGATGAAAAAGTTATTGGAGAGGTTTTTGTATTGGAGAGGGGACAACATATGAAAATGTACAAAAAATGTTTGGTTTTTCATCTAAAATGATCTCCATTGCCTTAAAATGGAGAGCAAAACCAGCGACACCTGGCAGGAAACAGAAGACAACTATCAAAATGTATCAAAGAATAACCAGCATGGCAAAGGCTCAGCCAATGATCAGCTCCAGGATGACCAAAGACAGTCTGGAGTTACCTGTAAGTACTGTGACAGTTACAAGACATCTGTGTGAAGCTAATCTATTTACAAGAATCCCCCACAAAGTCCCTCTGTTTAAAAAAAGTCATGTACAGAAGAGGTAACAATTTGCCAAAGAACACATCAACTGATGAGAGTAAAATTGTTCTTTTGGGTCCAATGGGACCCAATGGGATCATGGATCAGATTGCATATGTCCAAATACTTGAAGAGGTCATGTTGCCTTATGCTGAAGAGGACATGCCCTTGAAATGTTTCAACAAGACAATCACCCCAAACACACTAGGAAACCAGCAACATCTTGGTTCCAAAACAAGAAAAAATGTTATGGAGGGGCCAGCCCATTAATCCAATGGAGAACTTGTGGGGTGACATGAAAAATGCTGTTTGTGAAGCAAAAGCAACAAGTGTTGATGAATTGTGGAATGTTGCTAAAGAACGTTGGAGGGGAATTACAGCTGAAAGGTGCCACACGTTGGTGGACTCCATGCCACACAGATCTGAAGCACTTATAAAAAACGAAATATACTTTAGTCATTGACAGGATTGCCAAATCCTACAAACACAAAAGTTTGTACAGAATAGTTCTGAGTTTGTTTTTGGAGACACACCCCTTTCAACTGATTGGCCAATTGCACAGCCTTAAGAGCGTGCATGTCATGAATGCTGGCTCTTGTTTGTTTTCTGAGAATCTACTGCACCTACTGGTAACTTGTTTGCCATGTAGCAATAAGAATATACTAATAACAGTACTTCCTCTATTATTTTCTACACTACTGTACGTAAAGTGACATGGAATGCGATCATAGCCACTTTCCAAGTATTCTTGCTAACACAGCAGGGGGCCTCTACACATTACTCCCCCCCATGCTTCATAACACTCTCATGCGTGTACACTTGTACAGTTGCCATGGCGACACATAGGCAGCCATGCAGAATGAGTGCCTGGTCCCTCAGGACATCTCCTTTGTCCATCTTTCCATGGCTCTCCTTTAGTGATGACAAGACGTCTCCTCTCTGTCTGAGCCCCCCACCCCCAAGCCTCACTTCATTATGTATAATGCATGTGTTTCTCTTCTACAGTTATTTCCCATCCATTGTCTTTCTGCCACGTCGCTGCCAAACACTTTCCCCCAATTTGACAAACTGCTGTTGCTCAGTATAAAAATTACATGTGGAACCTAAATCCCAGTCCGGCTGGCTCTTCCAGCAGACTCCGCCATGTTGCAATAAGCCGCAGGTTGCAGCCGTTTGAGTGGCGGCTCCTAATTATGACAGAGAGAGGCTGTGCTCTAAGATTGCAGAAAAAGATTGTGTTTTGTACTGAAGATAATGCCTTCATTTCACGTGAGTCAGTCTAAATGTTGTAAATGCATGATAATTAAGGTAAAATGTACAGCCTACAAGCGTTTATATTTCACACATTGCCCGGCGGTCCTTGAACACACCATAGTTGCTGGTAAATTCAAAAGCCAAACTTACAGTGCATAACTTCTACACTGTGATGTCATCTTACAGTATCATTCTTTTGCGGTGAGCACCTCTTCATCATTTTATCCTTTATTATTATTATTATTATTATTATTATTTAGCTGAATCCATTCTGATAATAGTGACTCTTATTGCAAATGTTGATTCAAAATTGCTATTTTGGAGGGGGTGGCATAGTGAGCCATCTATCAAAAATATACATTTAGGCAAATTCCATTTACTGGTGTTCCAGGAACGTGCGGCCATTGAAAAGCAGGGACCAACTGCGAAGCTTCCCTCTGCGTTGTTGCACAAACAGCATTTTTGCTGTTCCCTGTGGTCAAATGTTGCCTGTTCACAGATGGGAGACACAAATGAGGGAAAATGTCAAGACAACATCCTGTCCCTCAGCCCACCACGATGCTCTTCCACCCAGTGACCGCTCACCCACACAAAACATGACCCCTAATAAATAACAGCGCAACTCCACAGCTCCCTTTTATTGCGTGTAAGTTTACGTCTATGTGTGTGTCAGCAACTATGTCACATCCCGTCCCTTGGCATGTGGAACAATTTACAAGCCTGGCGTTAAGTTGTCTGTCAAACTTACACATACATATATATATATATATTTATATATACACACACGGGCACATATTTCAATAAATAACCCCAGATCACATGCAAAAATGCCGACGGTAGCAGGAAGTACTCTCTTTACCGCCTTCTCTTCTACACAAGTCTTCTCTTTTAACACATCCATCTTTTCCGCCATCATGCATCTTTCTCTCTATCTCTCCCTAAATATCCCCTCCGCACAGATACGCAGTTATAAGGTCCGGAACTGCTGACTGGACCGACCCTGATATGTCCAGCCTCATCTTGTCTTACCCCCTTAGACTTGCACTAGTAAATGTAAAATACAGCACCATTGAGATGATATTTGTGCCTATTACAGCAAAGGCAATAAATGGGGCCGAAATTATTGTTATGTGATATTGAATATTGCAGGTCCTCGTGTCGCAACCTAGTGATTACCCTTTCCTCACATCTATCTCTTGTTTAAACACTCTCTAAGTTCAAACTTGAGTAGTAGACCTTCTGGCTTGCAGCATGGTGGCTCCTTCAACACCAAACAGCGCATGTAATGGTGCCTACAGCTGCGGAACTTCAACTTTTTGTGCAGCGCTTCACATCCTCCTCTGCCCTCTGGGTGCGGCCGCAGGTGCCTGTAATGGTCCAGAACCTCTGTGGACTAACTTACAGTTATTTTAGTTCCTGCTGTGGACCCGGTTTATTTTTTTGCCCAAAAAGTGACACAATGCAGAATTGGAAGACGTGCTGGAGTGCTTGTGCATCTCCGCAGACGAGGATTACGCACACCCCTACTTGGGATTTTGCTCTCCGTCCGCTCACTTACCAACAGAAAGGACGAGCTGACACTACTGCTGAATAGGACTAGAGACTTTTCCTGACTTTTCCTCCGGCTCGGACACTGTGACTATCAACACCGGATTCCTTTTGCCTCTAACTCCATTCCATTCCATTTTCTTCCGCTTATCCGGGTCCGGGTCGCGGGGGCAGCAGTCTCAGTAGGGAAGTCCAGACTTCCCTGTCTTCGGC
>QODF01000082.1:903248-913916 GCA_024372805.1 Oostethus manadensis
GGGGATATAAGAAAGGATGCAGAAGAACCTCACAAACATATTTCAACCATATTATAAACAACCATGATAATCACAATTTCAGCAGCAACCAGAACCGTCACAGAGCTAAATGAGCAAAAATACAGGGGAAAGAAGAAAAAGCATAAAATAAATAATAATAATAAATATATATATATGCATATATATATATGCATACACATATATACATATACGTGCACATATATTTACATACTGTGCACATACACATATCCATGCAGTACATACATACATACACACACATACAGTGTGCATATATATGTATACACATACATATGTACTAATAATAATAAACATACAAGAAAAACAAGGAGAAAAACATAACCTCTTGAACAATGACCATCCAGATGACACGTGCAACAAATCCACATTAAATCTACATTACTCTGCAGTGACAGAATGACTGCATCAGAGTGAAACAGAGAATGAGGAGATGTTCGTGGTGAACACAGCCATGCATCCCAAACCACACTCCCTCCAAAAGCGAGGGTCCGACTAGGAAGACGGCAGAGCCCGGCCCCCCAGCAGGCACCCCACAGAGGGGACGGCCCGACCCCCCCCCCCCAAGAGGCAACCACGAGTCAACTCCGAAGAGGTGCAAGGGAGACCCGGCCGGACGCCACTCGGCACCCGAGCAAGGGCCACAGGGGGACACGAACAGCAACCGTCGGAACACCTGCCGGGGGCCGGCCAGGTACGGGTAAGCAGGGCATCCGCCCCCGAGCTCCCGGGCCCATAAGCCACCCACTCCCCAAAGTAGGGGCCACATTCAACATCCCGGGAGCGCCAGGCCGCCCCAGACAAAGCTGTCGCGGGCAATCGCCTACCCCGACGCCAGAGGCATGCGCCCGTAGAGGGCCCATGTGTTTGCCCCCCCCAACAGAACCCCGTCCACCCCACCCCCAGTGCTCACACACCCCAGCCCCAGTACCCACACCAAACCCTGTTGCCCCACTCACACATCCCAACATGCATACACCCACACACATACGCACCGGGATGTGCCACCCCCCCAATGCAGCGAGCAGCACCACCGCGAGCTCCCTTGAGACACGGGGTCATACCACCGTACCCGGCCGCCGGCACTCCCACAGCCACAGTCCTATTCACACGTGCACACACACACACACACGCATACACTCCTCCCAGCATTGCAGCCGATTGAGACCCGGAGCCGAACCGACCCACTCCCCCTGAGTGCCCCCAGCCCCAGCCAGGTCCAAAAAAACAGAGTTGTAATAGGACCCTCTAATCCCTGCCCCCCCGCCCAAATAAGAGTGTTATGAGGTGTGAGATGTGTGTGCTTAGGCAGTTAAAATTGAGGAGCCGAAACTGCGAGACACCATGGGCAGAACTACATCGCCGGCTGAGCACAACTGAGTAGTTCTGCCCACCAGGTGACACGAGTCCCGCCACCCAAAAAATGAATGTGAGGTGTCTGAACACAGACTACTTGACTGGCAGACCTTAGTATGTTAAACTGGGAAACTGCAGGTCTGAGACTGTGACCGGTTGCACGGGAGCACTACAGAAAACTCTGCTCTCTCCTGTTACCCTGTAAAGGTCCGACTTTCAGAACAACTCTGAAGTCTGCCATGTTCAACATGTACACAGCCATCATGGGAAGCCATCATGGGATGTTTCAAGAATGAAGAGGAGGATGAGGACAGAAAACTGATCCAGGACTTGGTCAACTGGTGCGTTGCAAACCAAATGCACCTCAACACCACCAAGACTGGGAAAATGGTGGTGGACTTTACGAGAAACAGGACACACCCAGAACCTGTTCTTATTAAAGGTGTATAAGTGGTTCTCACCTATACAGTAAATATCTGAGAGTGCATCTGGATGACAAACTGGACTGGACTGCCAACATGGATGCGCAACAAAGCCATCTGTACTTCCTGAGAAGGCTGGTGTCCTTCAACATATGCAAGAAGCTTCTACAGATCTTCTACCAGACTATGGTAGCTAAGGCCCTCCTGTATGCAGGAGCCTGAAGAAGTAGGATGCCTCACGTCTGGACAAACTGGTGAGGAAGGGAGGCTCTGCCATTGGCACTGAGTTGGACAGCCCTACATCTGAGACAGAGCCAAGAACACTGAGGAGGCTTCTTTCCATCAAGGATAACCAGCCTCATCCGACGCACAGCATCATCTCCCGACCGAAGAGTAGTTTCACAAGTAAAATATTTCTTCACCCCATATGATTTTCTTGCCTAAAGAGGTCAAACAGAAATCGAATGGTATTTTGTGTCCTTTCCAGTTGTTTAGAGCTCATTTCCAAGGGAATATATCCGTATTTGTACATGCTGTAGTATTGACGTGTCCACAGTCCATTAGCATTACTAGTCTCTGCCTTGAAAACCCTTGTTCACTCCCCAGAATGTACATGTGTGTCAACAGCAGAGTTCCCTGGGAGCAAACACAAAGGACCGGAGACAAAGGCAAAAGCTAAAAGGAAGAAAAGCATCTCAGGAGCCTTGATGGTGGGGGCAAACATCGATGTATGGCAGGAGGGAGTGAGAGCTCCACTGAAGGAGAGGAGGAGGCTTGAGGATGAAGAGGGTAAGACAACGTAAGATTATTTTTGCTGAGGTCAAAGACAATGAGAGAAGGATTTGGGGAGACCAACAAAGGGAAGGGGAGAATTATTCTTAGATGAGTTGCACTCACAAAGCTCTTCAGCTTTGCTTTGAAGATAGACATAAAGGCTGGACTTCCATTTGTCATTAATTAGTGAGCCTGATTGACGCCGTCATTGTACATCCAAATGCACACCGAGTGGGACAAAATGCCGCATAAATCGTCTAAGATTCGAAGGGAATTTGGTGGGAGGTTTGTAAAGTCCATTTGCAAAGTCAGTTTCTGGGTCAGCTTGATGGAGTTGAGGTCAGGGCACTAAAGTTCACTCATCCAAATCAAATTCGGTTTGGATTCAGTTGTAGTAGAGTCGTGTCAAAACAGACAAGTGTTTATCGTTTCAGGTTCTCATCCACACGCGTTCCGGGTCAGTGTAGGAAAAATTGCAAATGTCTTTGGTGGCTACGAACGAACTATCTGCAAAACAATCCAAAATAATATCTGATATTTCCAATGCCATGACTCACCCCAGTCGCCATCCTACTGGTATTTTCTTGTCTTATACTTCCAAAACGACACACATGTAACTCTACTTTGTCATAGGTCTGGACCAGCCTTGGAAAGAGAAGGACGGCGGGCTCATGTGTTCTTTCTTCTTCTATGGTTTGGTGTATGACATGTTTGTTCACAGCGCCACACCTAGGTGTGTATGGGGGCTGAGAAGTACCAAACACGTTAACAAAAAGAAAGCCAAAGTACAATTACACCATCCCCAAGGTGCAGCGAATCCCAGAGTTATAGGAAGTGAATGCGTTTGGGCCAATCAGCTCCAGGGATAGGGTTCATTCCTTTTTTGGTTTATGTCGGTAGCCGAGAAGTGCAAACACTAAAGAAAAGCCAATTGTAATTTGGTTTGCTTTTTGTTAACGCGTAAGTGCGTATTACATTGTTTTCATTCAGTTATCCGCTCCCGTCCGGATGAAACTAATTACTAATATGGATGCTCCTGTGTGCTCGCAACTTTTTGGTACGAGGTGTTCCGGTGTCCCCTTCCGAGAAACAGAAGACAATCCAAAACCCTGCTGCGTTGGACGCATCACTGGAACAATCACTACCGTCTCCTGCATAGCGGATCCAAGCGCTTTGTGATTCAGCATCCACTGCCCACAAATGTACAGATTTTTGGTCAAAGGTTTTTCCACCAAAAACACATCTCGGTCGGTGAGAGAGTAAGAATTTCAACACGATGGTACGGGTGGAATATACAGCATACACGGACCACTGTTTCAAAAAAACAATTTGTGCATATTTATGTCTTTATGCTTCCTGATAATGTTTTCCCACAAACATTGAGACTTTTCTTCTAGGTCCTTGAATGGGATGCAAACATGAAACTTATATATAATAATATTATAATAATAATAATAATAATAATTATATATATAACTTCTACATCGTGACTCCAATTCCATATGTTCACTGGTCATCTTATATCACTCGTTGTTTACTTGTACTATTTTTTAAATAAAAAGCATTAAGGCCACACTGAAAGTACCACAAGAATAAGTTGTTACAACAAATAAAAAAGTCTTCTTTTTCACTCAAGGAAAACGTAATAAACTCGTAATATTATGATAAGAAAGTATGTCTGCGTTAGGACGAGGATGGTTGCTGTTACCTTTTACATTCATTTGGGAAATTTGACTTGATGAAATTTGTATGATTCATCAGGACGGCAATATAATTGATTTACCATGACAAGGACTGCTATTCAACACGTCACATGACCTTCCTTTAGTTTGCATTCAAACTTAGTAAGTGCAGGAAGTGTACAAATGTATGGAAATAGGGGAGAGCCTACGGGGGTAGGATTTAATAAGCTTTGCTTCCTCCTACTCCTGTTGGGCATGTGGACCGTAAGGACCACATCGTCTGCAAATAGCAGAGACGAGATCCTAAGGTCACCAAGCTGGACTCCCTCAACGCCGTGACTGCGCCTAGAAATTCCCAGAATCAGTGACAAAGGGCAGCCTTGGCGGAGGCCGACGTTCACCGGAAACAAGCTCGACTTACTGCTGGCAATGCCAACCAGGCTCCTGCTTGGATTGTACAAGGACCGAATGGCACGTAGTAGCGGGCCACCAATACCGTACTCCAGGAGCACCCCCTACAGGACACCACGAGGGACACGGTCGAATGTTTTTTTGAAGTCTACAAAGCACATGAAGATCGGTTGGGCAAACTCCCACATACCCTCCAGTACCCTTGCAAGGATGTACAGCTGGTCCGGTGTTCCACTACCAGGAACTCCTGTAACCGAGGTTCGACTAACGGTCGTGCCCTTCTCTTCAGCACCCTGGAGTAGACTTTCCCAGGGAGGCAGAGGAGTGTGATCCCCCTATAGTTGGAACACACCCTCCGGTCACCCTTTTTCAAAATGGGGACCACCACCCCGGTCTGCCAGTCCAGAGGTACTGTTCCCGACTTCCATGCAATGTTGTAGAGGAGTGTCAACCAACACAGACCCCCAACATCCAGACCCTTAAGGAATTCTGGGCGAAACTCATCTACCACTACTACTGAGGATGGGTGGCTTATGGTCCCGGGGGCTCGGGGGCGTATGCCATTGGTGAGTGTTTTAACTTCCCCAATTACCTCAGCCACGGTGATAAAACTGTCCACGTACGTGTCCTCAGACTCTCCTTCCTCTACGGAAGGTATGTCAGTGGTATTGAGAAGGGCCTTAAAGTATTCCTTACACCGACTGACTATATCCTCGTGAGGTCAGCAAGCCCCCGTCCGCACTGTAAACAGTGTGAACTGGGGGCTGCTTCCCCTTTCTGAGGTGTCGGACAGTTTTCCAGAACCTCTTTGAGGCAGACCGAAAGTCGTGCTCCATAGCCTCATCGAACTCCTCCCACACCCGAGTTTTTGCCTCGACCACCGGCGAAGCCGCGTGCCGCTTGGCCTGCCGGTACCTGTCAGCTGCTTCAGGAGTCCCGCAAGCCATCCATGCTTGATAGGACTCCTTCCCCAGCCTGACAGCAGCCCTAACCCCCGGTGTCCACCATCGGGTTCGGGGCTTGGCACCACGACTGGCACCGACTACCTTGCGGCCGCAACTACAACTGGCTTCCTCATCAATGGAGGCACGGAATACGGCCCATTCGGACTCAATATCCCGGTCCTCCCTCGAGATGCAGGCGAAGCTCTGCCAGAGGTGAGAGTTGAAGACTCGACAAACGGGGGACTCTGCCAGACATTCCCAGCACACCCTCACTACGCGTTTGGGTCTACCAGGTCTGTCCGGCATCCTTCCACGCCATCTAATCCAACTCATCACCAGGTGGTGGTCAGTTGACAGCTCAGCCTCTCTTATCACCCGCGTGTCCAGAACATGCTGACGCAGGTCTGATGATACGACCACAAAGTTGATCATAGACCTGCGACCTAGGGTGTCCTGGTGCCAAGTGCACTTATGGACATCCTTATGTTGGAACATGGTGTTTGTTATGGACAAACTGTGATTCGCACAGAAGTCCATCAAACAACACACCACACGGGTTCAGATCAGGAAGGCCGTTCCTCCCAACCACGCCCCTCCAAGTCACACTGTCATTGCCCACATGGGCATTGAAGTCTCCCAGTAGAACTATGGAGTCACCAGCTGAGGTGCTCTACAGAACCCCTCTGATAGACTCCTAGAAGGCTGGGTACTCTGAACTGCCGTTCGGCGCGTATGCACAAACCACAGTCACGACCCTTTCCCCAGCTCTAAGGTGTAGGGAAATAACCCTCTCATTCACCGGGGATGACTCCGGCACAGAGGCACCAAGCCGGGGGGCTATTAATAAGCCCACACCAGCTCGCCGCCTCTTCCTTGCAGCTACTCCAGAGAAGAACAAGATCCATCCCCTCTCAAGGATTTTGGTTCCAGGGCCCAAACTGTGGGTTGAGGTGAGTCCGACTATATCTAGTCGAAATGTCTCCGCCTCTTCCACAAGCTCGGGCTCCTTCCCCACCAGAGAAGTGACATTCCATGTCCCAAGAACCAGATTTGGCCGCCGAAGACCAGGTCGCCCGGACACCCGCCCTCGACCACTGCCCAAATCACAATGCATCGGACCCTTATGCTTGCCCCTGCAGGTGGTGGGTCTGCGGGGGGGGAGTTCCCGTGTTCCTGATTCGAGCTAGGCCCGGCCAGGCCCCACGGGTGAAGGCCTGGCAACCAGGCGCTTGTCTGCCAGCCCCTTCGCCAGGCCTGCCTCCAGGGTGAGGCCCCGGTATCCCACATCCGGCCGAGGTGCAGTTACTCCTCTTGTTTTTTTTCATACGGGTCTTCTGAATCACTCTTAGTCTGGCCCGTCACCTAGAACCTGTTTGCCTTGGGAGACCCTACCAGGGGCATAAAGCCCCCGACAACATAGCTCCTAGGATCACTCGGGCACGCAAACCCCTCCACCGCGGTAAGGTGGTGATTCACGGAGGAGTATTTGTGTAGTCTTGTGTGTTATTGGCTGCTGTACAGCCTTTTAGGCAGTTGTACTGTTGGAAACGTGCTATATAAATACATTTGACCTTGACCTTGACCTTTAGGGCCACGGGGCTGAACGGACCAGGGCGGGAAGATTTCAGATTGCAATAATTCAAAAAAATACACTTGTACTACATCACATTTGATCAATTCTGGAAATATGTGTTTTTTTATTGAAAAATAATATAGTTACGAATCGCATCGTTTCTGCATGTACAGTATATGTTGTTTTGTTGTGAGCGGAAAACGTCCCATTTTGTCAGTCCTTGAATGCACCATTGTGCGTACGGCAACTTTCTCCCACGCTGCACAGATAGACTACTTACTATAGTGTATTGTTTGTTTTGTTTTTCTTTCACCTCATATTTGGTCTCAAATGCTAACACTTTGTGGTAGTGCATAAAGGTAAGGCTTGAGAACCTCATTCAGTGATAATGTGAATATTTGTTGGTGAGCAAACAGCAAGGTCAAATCTTCCCTCTGAAAAACAAACTAGGCTTGTACTTGGGCATGGTGGGTCTCTATTCATGCTTTGCTCTTCATTCGATGTTTCTGTCTTAGCTTTACATAATACATAATATATAAGATATGGGTATATCGCTAACATTGCTAAAGTGTATGACGGCCCCCCACCAACCACCTCCCCACCCCCGTTGTTGGGGCACGCTACTTTCGGGCACCAGTATAACCACAGAAGCGAAAGACAACCTTCTGGTAATGGAAAAGGTGCATAAGGGGTTAAGTCCAGTACCCCAAATGAACAATGGCGAATAATGGTTTGGGCCATGTGGTGTACCTACAGTAAACAGATTTCTTGATAAAAACGGATTCTTTTGATTTTAACCTGCCTTTAATACAATTGTTCAATAACATGATATTATAATGTAGGCTCATTTGTGCCTCTTTAGCCTCTGCATTCTAGTGACCCCCATAGGCCGACTTCCACTCATCCAATCAGAGGGTGGCAATTGTCACTAAAGGTGCGGGGGGCATAATGATAAGTGTAATCCTGGGGATCACCCAGATTGCTCGTTTATTTCATTTAAAAGCCAAATTACGACACTTGAATGCAGCGGAGGCGGCGTGATGGAGTTGACATGTGGCTGCGTTATTAAGCGAGGACTCTGCGTGCAATTAATGCAGCATCACAGCGTTGATCACACACACAGAGGATGAATGGCATAGACACAACGGAGCCCTGCTCATTACTCCAGTGCAAGACTGGTCTCCATGGTGGAAGAGGTGCGATGGGAGCGAAGGGAGTACACACACACACACACACACACACATCCAGCTTTAGCCACTATAAGGAAGCCTGATGAGGGACACCTCTGATTCCCTGCCTTTTATCTCCTGCACAGACACACGCATACAGTACACACAAGCTTGGGAATATCTTGATTAGGCGGCTTAGGTGGTCCTGGGGAAATGCACTCATCTCTTCCTCCTCTACCTCCTCCTCCTCTCTCTGGCATGTTGTTATCTCCAGGGTCCAAATGTTTGGTGATATCTTCACACACACACACACACACACCTGATGGCAAACAACTTCAGTTGTCTCCCCTGCATGTCCTTTTCTTCTAACAGGCTGCTGCAGGCTTGACCCGGCCCTTGGCCTGTTTATAAAGAGCCTTACATGCTGTTCAGTCAAACGGCACAAAGAGACAAACGGATGCCTTACTCAGCCTCAAATCCTTTTTCTGGAAAATTGGATTTATCACCATTTGAGTAAACACATTTACATGTTTGTAAAGATAGTGAATATTTCCTCCAGTTTTCTTGCTTTCCATGTGGATGCTATATTTATTCATGGCGCCTATGTGGGATAATTAAATCCATCTCTTTCAGCTCAATCAAAGACATGGCTTAGAAACGGTGCAAGACCGTCCTGCTGAGAAAAGTGACAACCCACCTCATGATGACATACAGTGTGTTTGTGTAATGGCCCAATGATATATGAGGTTTTTACAAGTCTGCAAAAGGAAGAGGTGATTTAAAATCTTACATATCAAAACCTATGCCGTGCTGCTCTTTGGTCCAAGCCATCCATCCTCCTCAGCTGGGGGGAGGAGACCATGACAATAGATTTTCATCAGTGAATGCAGTGAACAAAGGGCCTCCTATAGCCCATATTTTAATGAATTATACTTGTGGTAAAATAAGAGATACAGCTCACAAATATGGCTTATAAAGCAGTTGCCACAGCGGAATTCATCTTAACCATTAAAAAGAAAACACAAATGCAATGGCTGCCTGGAGCACACTGCTGAATACAGACATGATAAACCGAAATGTGCCAAAATACATCCAAGACCCAGTAGCTCCTCCCCGTTAACATAGCTTCTAATTGTGCTGTGCTATTGCAGGAGGTTGTGGGCTGTTTTAAAGACAGTAAAAGCAGTGGAAACCTGCAGGACCTTTTCCAGACAAGGAAAAAAAACTTCTGTGTTCGGTTTACACAAAATATTACGCATAAAAATGTTGCCTCGGTTTGTGCATATTTCCCGCTGAACATACAGTATGACACACAAAATAAATAAATAAGCGGTAGAAGATAGATAGCCAGTCCAGGGCATACCCCGCCTCCCGCCCAAAGTCAGCAGGGATAGGCTCCAGCATACTCGCGACCCCAAATGAGGATAAGCGGTATAGAAAATGGATGGATGGAAGATGGATGGAGTGGTGAACCTTCTTGGGAGTGGCACCTCAACAAGACAAGAGGTCACGACAACATCCAAAGAACAGCAGGCTTCTGTTGGCTCAGGTCAGTATTAGGGCTCCACTGTGGAATGTAACATAAATCAATTTTTGGAAGGTGTGTGTCCCATCACATCCGCCGTCAAAGTAACACTGCATTTCAGAAACCAACAGTAAAATAGGACGGTGGCAGTACGGCCATCTGGGCTGTTTTGCTGCTGGAAGACTTGCTATGATAAATGGAATCATGAATTTTGCTGTCTACCAAAACCTCCTGAAGGAGAAGGCCCATAGGAGGAGAATATTAGGTCTATTGGGGGCAATCACTTGTTCACACAGGGACATGCAGGTTTGGATTTGATTCTCCCTTTAAATAAAATGTTTCTGCATTCTGTATTGAGTTGTGTTGTCATGGACTAATATGTACATTTCTTTCATTATCTGAAATATTTAAGTGTGACAAACATGCAAAAAAATGTCAGCCATCAGGAAGGCAGAAAACACTTTTTAACGCCACTACACTCAGAATACGCATTCCTCTTTCCGAAATTCTTCTTTTCCTTTCGGCTGATCCCTTCAGGGGTCGCCGCAGTGAATCAATTGCCTTCATCTAACCCTGTCTTCTGTATCCTCTTCACTCACACCAACTTCTTCATGTCCTCTTTCACTACATCTCTGACTTTATCTCCAAAACCTCTAACATGTGCTGTCCCTCTGATGTGCTCATTCCTGATCCTGTCCATCCTGGTCACACCCAAAGAGAACCTCAGCATCTTCATCTCTGCTACCTCCAGTTCTGCCTCCTGTCTTTTCCTCAGC